>VYZM01020503.1:1323688-1401643 GCA_013398915.1 Dromas ardeola
GGTGGTGGTGGGGGGGGATTTCCACCCGGGCTACGGGGGTTTCGCGGGTCCGGACCCAACGGGGAGGGTGGGCAACCGCCGCCCCCACGCCGGTGGCACGAAACCCGGGACGGCCCCGGCCCAGGGACTGCGCTGGGAAGGGAGGGGGGGGGGAAAAGCAGGATCCAGGATAAGGATCCGCATGGCCCTGCCGCCCGCATGGGATGCTGGCGGCTGCGCATCACGGGGAGGGCGGCGGGGCTGCATCCGCAACCGGGACACTGCTCGTGTCTCGGGCAAAACCCATTCCCCGTTCAGAAGCGGCGTGCTACGGCTGGTTAGCAGAGATTGCCAAACGGCGGTGCCGATTTAAGTCTCGAATTCAGAGCTGAGCTGGTGCTTTGCCTGAAAATTGCCCTCAGCTTCAGACGAAGTCACCTTGCGCAAGGAAAACTACAGCCCTTCAGCTGCTCCTGCCGCGGCTGACATTTACGGCACAAAATCCGGTTAGGGATGCTTTACTTAATCCTTGGGCTCCCTTTTACAGCATTGCGTAAACGGCATTAGAGCTCTCCTAAACTCTGTCACTTGCCGTATCTTGTAATTTTTTTAAATCTTCGGTTTTCTCCTTCACTCCTTTAGCCACGCCATCGCCTGTGCTATCCCACAGATCTTGTTTTCCTTCACAGTTTCTTACACCATTTACATACTCTTGAAATCTACTGACCCAGCTCTCCTGCATCCCACCAGCAGGTGACAACAAGGGAATGGATAAAGACAGACTCTCATTGGGCATTTAAAATGGGATCTTGTTTAGTAACTGACCTGTAACAGCTTATTTGTTTGATTCTATTAATTAATTTGCTTCCCAACTTCTTGTTTGTTCACTTACTACATCAGATTTATATTCTAGCTTGCAAGATGGTTGCAAGAGCATTGGGAAAGGAAGCTCCTTGATTTTGCTCAGTCAATCTGTTATGCAAACAAAAGGCAGTAACCAACTTGCACAACACAACCCAGCACTTAAGATTTACAGATTCACTGAGCTTTATGGTCTGATTTATGAATATTAGTTTATGCAATGAAGAACTATTGAACTTTTTATTGCTGTGTCTATACACGACATTTCATTGTTGTTATCAAGTATAAATGTAACAAGAATGAGCACAAAGGTGTGCAGGACAATACCGACAATTGAAATGTATACTCCGGGACTGCCAATTTGGATGGCCTATATAAAATTTCTGGTGCGATATTAGAATGACACTGGAGTTGAGTAATGGAAGTAAATATTTTACAGTCTGTAGGATGTGAGAGCTTGGGAAAGTTGTTTTTTCCCGAATCAGAGAGCTTTATTTTTATCAGACAATGGGGGTCAAACTGCTGCATGTGAAGCCTAGACTTTTCAGTCTGATTCTTTAGACTCCAGTGATTACTGGTATGATAAAAGTAGAACTTCTCCTTTTTGGTAAATCTAATCTAGGCAAACTTAAAGCAAATACTGTTTTCTGACTCTATCCAGGGATCCCTCACTTTCTTAGGACTGGGCATTCCTATCAAGAAAACCAGCCGAGGAGTTACTTTTCCTCACTCTTTTCCATGGGTTTATTAAGGCAAAACCCAAGGGCTAAACAACCCATTAGAATGAACTCTCCTATCAGTACTTAGTACACAGGAAGGCATTTAGAGAGTGTTTGGGAGATGCCTGCATAGCCATTATCCTCCTCTATGAACAGTCCTCGTGGTGGTTATTCTAACTTCTTGTGCTGTTATTATTATATCTTCTTATAGTGTATCCATATTTTACAACATCACCATTTTTGTTTTGTTTTGTTTCTTTAAAATTTCCTTCAAATACAGTTCAATGCAAGGATGGTGCAGAGCTTTTATACCTTGGCTAACGCAAGACTTTTAAAGAAGCCTTCATTTCTTTTACCTTTAACAGGGAAGGATTTTGGAGAAGACCGGACTTTGCAGTCAAATCACTTTTGGCCGATACGTGCGACAGGGACGGAAACTAGGGGTGGATCCAAAGCTCTTCATCCAGGATCGGCAGTTTAACAAAGTACCTGTGAGGGTTTATCAGCCTAAAGCTACCTCTGATGGGCGAAGGAGAGGTATCCTCTTCTTTCATGGAGGAGGCTGGGTATTTGGAAGTCTTGGTAAGATATCTGCTGGAGGAATTATAGTAATATAGAAAGAACATTCTCATCTTTTTATAAAACTGAAATAAGAGAAGGTTTCAGCATGTGATTTGGGAGGAAATCTGAAGACAAATACATGCCTTTATGGAATGAACATTCCCTAGCTGTCTCAAAGACCGGGGCAACAGCAAAGCACTAATGACAATACTTCTTTTCCAGATACCTATGAAAAAGTGTGCCGCTACCTATCCAGAGAAAGCGAATCGGTAGTTGTCTCTGTTCAGTAAGTGAACCCTACCCAGTTCTACTCTTTGGAGATTACTGTTGTTGTGGTGCCGCAGCAGAGTTGCACTGGTGTTGGAGATGTTCTTTTTTTTCAGAGAAATTTCTATAGAATTTAGTGAAGTCCATAAACAGACAAATAGTGATAACAGAGGTTTCACAGCTCTTAACTGTTCATGCCCTGATATACTCAGAAAAGACCCAAATGGAAATATTTGGCACACTAAGAAAATCTATAAAAGCCAATCAAAAACTTAGGTAAAAAAAGTCTTCCTTGTGCTGAACATATGAACATGTAATAAAATGCTCCAAACAATTGTGATTTATAGAAAAAGAGAGAATAATCACACTGCATTACTCCCATTTTACACAAAGGACGCAGAGGCACAAAATTATTAAATTGCCTTATCAAGAATACCCAGGGAGTTTTCAGCATGACTAAGAAATGCACAAAGTCTCAGTCTCAGTCAGACTCTTAATCAGAAGACAGTCCTGCTTTACTGAGTCCTTGTGATTGAATACATGATTTACAACTTATCCACAAACGCCACCTGAGGAATGCCAGCTTAGGAGGTAATGAATATCCTGACCTGGAGGAAAAACACCCCAAAATGACAGGGCTGGAAGACAGCATTGGATACCACTTCCTGATGAATACTAATGACGTTTCCTTCTCTTATACTTGTCTCTTTCTGTGTACTAGGTATCGTTTAGCTCCTGAACACAAATACCCTGCTGCGTATGAAGACTGTCTTCATGCTACCATACACTTCATGAACAACATAGAGCACTATGGCGTGGATCCTGCCAATGTAATTGTCTGCGGGGACAGCGCTGGGGGCAATCTAGCAGCTGCTGTTAGCCAGACCCTTGCAGGTAGATCAGACCTCCCCAAACTCCGTGCTCAGATCTTGATCTACCCAGGCCTTCAGGCTCTGGACTTCAATTTACCATCTTATCATCAAAATCGAGGAGTCCCTCTCTTATTCCGAGAACGTGCCGCTTTCTTTGCTTTGCAGTACCTAAATGGGGATGCATTGCATATGCAAGAGGTCTTGGAGGGCTCTCATATTCCTCCAGATATGAGGCTGAAGTACAGGAAGTGGGTGAGTCCAGATAACATCCCTGAAAAATTTAAGGTCAGAGGTGTGAAGCCACTTAGGCCCACTGATTTTATAGCTGAAGTGTATGAGACAGTGAAAAGATTCTGTGAGCCCAACCTGTGTCCGCTGTTAGCTGAAGACGCTATTGTTCACCAGCTGCCCGAGTCTTTCATCTTAACTTGTGAGTATGATGTGCTGAGGGACGACGGCTTGCTTTACAAGAAGAGATTGGAGGACAACGGTGTTCGAGTGACTTGGTACCACCTCGAGGATGGATTCCATGGAGTCATAAGCCTATATGATTATTGCGGCTTCTCATTTCCAGCTGGGAAAAGGGGACTGGACAGCGTTGTTAACTTCCTAAAAAGCTTATAGTAAACATCATAGATTCCACGAGTCTGTTCATGCATCAACCTAGAAAAATATCTTTTTAGGATATTTAATATCAGGTGATGGGTAGTTAATCAAGGGCAGCCATTAACAATGATAAACAAGGCTCATGGGAACCTCATTCCAGCTGTTAGTTGGAACACGGAATATGCAAACCTTATACAAGCTTGTACCATGCTGCAAGCCCTTATCTTTAGCTATGTCAATAAAGAACAACATTATTTTGAATGGACATTCTGGTTTGTCCCACTTTTTAAAAATAAAATGTGTCTGTCCGTGAAGAGAGACTGTGTGTCCTGCAGGGGTGTGTGGTGTGTGGGTATGGAGGAATGTGTCACATATCATGATGCTTTGAGACACACTTTGTGCTCTGATTTTGAAGTCTATTAGAGTAAAAAACCCATCTGACTTCAGTGGCTTAGGAGCCACTGTTTTGCTCAGCAGTAGATACGATGCAGCCTAGAATGTGGTTACCGGAACAACAGTCACCATGGGGACAGCAAATACAGATGGTTCTATGGCCAAGCAGTTCCACACATCACCCACGTTTCTCAGCACACGGGCAGGCAGAAGTGGAGCCCCTTTCTGCCCTAGTTTTAGCAATGGGCTACTGAGTAATCTTTCACCCACACAACTTGAAGGACAGTTCTAACAACCAGGGAGGGTAGTGCTGGCAGACAAAGAAATATGATTGCATCGCAAAGAGATGGACAGGACTGGTGGAAAATTGAACCCAAATACTCTACTAAAGTTCTCATTGGAAACTGGGTGGAAGAGAGGGAAGGGGTAAGATCAGGAGAGAAGTGTTGGAGCAGGGATAGAGTGGGTCAGAACCAATGCTCCGGAGGTTGTACACTACTGCAGTTGTGAGCTGGAGTCCAGGCTCATCTTGGAAGAGTAATAAAAGGGAGAAGGATAAGCATCTTACTTGTCCTACATTAATTGATTTTCTTTATGATCTGCCATTCTTCTCTCCAAGCCAGGCCAGAAGCAATGCCTGAGCACAGGTTATTGTGTGTGGTTCACACCAGACATAACATTAGCCAATTAAAAATGCTATAGCACTTTTTATGGAAATCACTCCAGACAGCTATACAACTTACACGCAATTATGCAACAACATATACAACTTAATAACACATACCAACATTATACAAGAGAGGTTTCATTAACCCTTCCATAAGTTAATCCTTATTATTACTTGTATCAGAGGATCTTTAATAATTTGGATATTGGTTTCATTTGCTTGTACGAACAAAAGCATCTTTGCTAGCAGAGCTGCTCAATAGATTGCATGCCCTGCTTCAGCTGAGCAAAATTTTATCATTAAACACTTAACTTTGTCAAAACATGCCAGTTAGGTTCAATATTGGAGCTCTTTGGGCAAATCCTCCTGACTCTGCTAAAATTACTTCCTTTAGATTTTTTTTTTCTGGAGCAAAATGCTTGACTATATTGCAGAGACTGTCCTGCTGTGGCAGAAGTAAGAACAACAAAAAAAAAAATTAATTCATCCTTTTCAGATGCTAGTTCACGTGGCAGGTGAAAGTATTTAACACTAAACCATGAATAATTTTTCAAGGGCTGTAAATTATCTTATATTTGCACCAAGGAATCAATCCAGAATTTTACAATGGCTGATTATACCAGCTGACACTACCATCTGAGAAAAAGTACATAGCACTGATTTCTTTCCAAATAAGTGCTTTTTAAATACGTAGATGAAGAAAGCAGCACTGGAACAGAGATTCTGTAATGATCAGATTGCCTTAACTATACTGCGTGTTGTGTATCTCTCTAGTTTAGAAAAGACACTGGGAAACCCGGCAGCAGCATATACAAAACAGACTTCATTTGCTTCCCAGATCACAAACCAGACCAAACACTGAGGACAATCATGATGGAACAATACCAGGTAAGTAAAAGAAAGGGCTGTGTGTGCCAACATTCCAAACAGCGATGACCTTTGACTAATACTTAAATCATATTTTATATCCTTAAACGACTATATGCGTAGAACAATTATACAGCTCCGTGGCCAGTTTACAGGATGCAGAGCTCCCTCCTACGTTTGATGGCTGTAGGATGCCTTTCAGAGGTAGACAAATGGCACATATTTCTTGGTACCCTCTGGTTGTTTCCCAGTCTCTGCCTGGGAGGGTTACCACGGCACATGAAAAAAATCAGCATGTAACTACCAGCTAGGCCCGGGTATTGTGTCTTCAGGACATTCCCTGGGCTATAATATGGGCTTGCTGGTAAAAGAGGACTATTTTTACCAGCACACTTCCGATTCATAGGAATGAACTGCACTTAAATGAGTCCCAGATCTTTCACAACAATACTTGTCCCACAAGTATCATCTGCCAGAATGTCCCTTCCTCCAAGGTGCCGCTCCACCCCCAAATAGTCTTATCATTCTCTCCTTTGGTTGGAAGGTAGTGTATGTAACGCTAGTGCACAATCAAACACTTAAGGAGCACAAGACAATCAGCTTTTCATTTGCAGGCTTCTTAAATGTATCTGCAAATCCACGATGCATATGTTGAAATCAGACTAATCAGATGTCAGGACATACAGATGTAGTTGCTTAATTTAACTGGAAATTTACTTACTTGAAATGCAAATGCCCTTATTTTCAGGGATTAACTTATAAGTAAAGGTAATGTAAGTACTGACAAAATTTTGTGCCACCTCTGGTAGTACAGCCTGACTCAAAAGCACGCTAAGGCATCCGAATGCTATGTACAAAGACAAACAGCATGGTTTCGTGGACATCTCGTTTCAGGGCCTGCCAATGCAGCACTTCTTCACCCATCATGAGGAACCAAGAAGCCGAAATTTAGTATCGGAGTATGATGATAAATACAATAGACACGGTTACAACCCTGTGCTGCCTCCCCTCCGCAGCTGGAATGGACGCAAGCTTGCCTGGATTCCTCAGAAATCAGATTTCCCCATTCTTGGTAGTTTTTGGCATTATTAATTCAAACAGATGGAACAGGGTGCAGTGGTCAATATATAGACTTAGAGCCAGGAACCTCCTTCTGTTTTAATTCTGAAAATGGATTTTGCAGTGACTTTTGGGTAGTTTCTCACGCAGTCAGTAGCTTATTTTTCTGATTGTTAAAGTGGAAATGTTATCCGTACAACAATACTTAATCACCACAGGAAGCAGTGAAGGATAGTGTCAATGAACAGATTTCTTTCCCCTATGCAACAATGCAAGACACCAGGTAAAACCAAGGAGAGCTGTGAGATACAACCAGCAGAATTCCCGGAGTGCTAAATGTTTCTGAATTTCAGTGACATGTACAGCTCTGCTAACTTTTTTAATACCTACCAGAGCGACTACGAGGAATCAGGACTCCTTACATTTATACCATTACTGCTGTTCTATTGATATCAAACAGTGATTTTCCCTTCCAGCCAGAGGGTAGATATACATGCCCTGGGAACAAAAAAAGATCTGTTTTGTCCTTAATCTGCTGTCAAAATAGTACAAATATTCCCTATGACAATAAGGGAGTAAAAACACCAGGACCAAAAATTTAATTCTGTAATTTCTAACATTTAACCATTTCCTGTCACAGAACCACCCACCAACTATGGCCTTCTTGAGCACCTGATGAAAAAATGGCATGAGGAAGAAGCTGGAGTGATGAACAGTGTCTACACCATTTCCTATGAAATCCCACTGATTTCTTCTTTTGCGACTTGTCAACTGAGACAACCAGCTAAAATTCGTGAGCTCCCTTCTAACCAGGGACACCTTCTCCAAACCGTTAGTAGAATCCTGGGCTATGAAGGGGATCCGAAATATCTGCAAGCCATTGGCAACTGATGAGAGGCAGAAAAGCAAGGGACGCCTCTGTGTAAACTGCTTAGGGTGATCTTAAGTACTACTTAATATAGCTTGTTGCTCGTGTACGTAAGAGTGGCCTGTTCCATGAAGAAGGAACGAGAATTAGGTTATATAGGCAGAGGGCTGTCTACTAGTTAGAACAAGTTGCTGGGTTACATTCTGACCTGCAGATGGCTGGGAATATTTCAGAAGATATATTAAAGCACTGAAACCAAAATTTTCATCTGTTGATTTCCATTCAATGAACAGTTGGAGTAAGAAAAATAAAACAACAGAGTGGGATTGAACCCGAAAGGATATAAATCTCTTAATTTCTTTGTCTTTAGTTGTTTTTTTCATTTTTATACAGCTTGCTCTACATTTCTTTGAAGAAAGAGGAGAAAAAACCCTTGTGTTATTCCATAATATGTCTGAAACGCCCAAGAATAAAGTAAACATATGAAATGGCTGCCTATCTAAGGACAAGGTGAAGCAAGGTTTCTCCCAATGCAGTAAGCAAGCAGACCTTGATTGCCCTTGGCTTTACATACTGAATGGCACTTACAGGTAGATAAACTGCAAAGTGAGTGAGATTAACTGACCTTACATTGCCAAACGCTAAACCGGGAAGAAATAGCTGTAGGTGGCCTTTACGCTGCAGAGCAGGCAAGGAGGGGTCTTTTTCTGGTTGAGAAAGCATATGAATGACCTACGTAAAAAAGCTGACATAAGTCCAAATTCTTATTGCACTGGTGTGCAACTTCTGCATTTAAATCACATTTGGTCCGAGGAGGTATTTGCAAGGTTCAGCTGCTATTGGTCTGAGGCTCGACAATAAGCTTGCAGCAAGTTAAAGGCTTAGATTAAATATATCTGGAATTAATTCAATGCATATTTATCTCTTCATCAATTTTGCTCAAGATTAGCAATAATATAATTATTTTTAGGAAAAAGATAAAGCATATACCTTAGTCTTGGCACGGACAAGCCTCTGGCCATGGTCTGTACAGAGTTTTACCTCTGCACCATTTCAGTCACGGTGATTTAGGTTTGCTTTTTCAAGGTTGGATTTTTAACTGAAGGACACTGACGATTCAGACGTGTGTGTAGAGCAACAGTGGCACCTATTGGCAAAGTGATTCCTCACTAATCTGTGAAGTCCAAAAACGCCTGCAGGAGAGGTACGCAGACCCTCGTCTGGCTGCACGAACCAGAAAGTAGCATTGTTAATGAAATCTTTTAGAGATGCGAGTGCCCTGATAATTAGATAAGCATTATATGGGGTTTTTTTTCGGCTTCAAAGCCCCAGGGAGATCAAAGGCGATTAGAAAAAATTGAAAGCAAAATAGGTGAAAGTAGTCACTGAAACACAGCCAGCTATTAGTGCGGTGTTATAAAAAACACATTCTCTTGAAAAAACGTTGTTAAAATAATCCATAAAGAAGGCATGCCTTAAAACGGAATGAATACTGGTGGATACAAAAATTCTTGTATCCACAAGAAGTCCACCTAAATTAATTTTATAGCCAATACGACAATAAAAAAGGTATTCTTCTTTTTGTTAACCGTGTGCTAATATTTTTAATGAAAATACCAAGCAGGCATGCATCTTAATAGCACAACAAAGCCCATATAATATTTAGAATAGAGCTTAGAAATTTATACAAAGGTAGCCTTCATTTCACACAACTCTATCAGTTTGCTTAAAAATCTGGTTATCAATCATTCATAATTATTAAATATTTATAGTAAATGAAACATTTATGGTTATTATCTACTGGGAATTACTGAGATGCACAAGTACTACCTATGAAATTTGTATGAAAGCATTAATTCCAAATCTGTAAGCTGCCTGGGCAGGGCTCCCCAAGCACAGGTCTAATCTGCCCAATTACCGAGCCATTTACAAGTAAAATATACAACTCCGACACCCAAAGGAAGCAAACAAAACATGCTAGCTAGCCGGATGAAACGCATTTTGATAGAGAACTTCTTAAACAGAAAAATTCTACAATTCTACAAGATACGTCGGTTGTGATTAATAACACCCAGTAGCAAAATATCTGCTCTGAACTGTTTAACGGATTAGCTGGTTTCACTTCAACAATACTAAAGATGCATCACAGATATCTAGCGAGCTTTTGGTGACTCAGGTCTCAAGCTGGACTCATGACAGAAAGAGTCCAGGCTTCTCCAGCTCTTGATCTGAGTTCAGGGAAGGTGGAATCAAACACCGACCAGTCAGTAACAAAAATTGAATGAACGTACCTTCATCTCAAACACATTGCACAAATATTCTGCAAGACAAAATTTCAGACAGAATAGCACTGATAATCAAGCTTTTTTCCTCCTTTTCTTCCTACAAAATGTAGTTGACCTACATTATCCCGGACAGAATCCCTCAGAACCGTAAGGTCGAGCCATTGCTGAAAGCAATGCTGCAAACACATGGCTACTCCAAGAACACCTCATTTATATTTTCTTGCTGACCACTTCGATTAGGTCAAAATCCTAGGTTCTGATCCGGGGCATCTCTTTTTATTGCCAATATACACATTTTTTTCCAAGTACTATACTCATTTGGCAGAAGTGCACTGAAGTAGGAATGGCAGATAAAAATGAAGGCTACCTCACACCTATAGTTTATAGACACTAATTCTTGCTGAGACAAACAATGCTGTTTAATCAGTTACAATATTGCTGTGCTAGAGATTCCTTTAATAATAAATACCCTTGTTACGTCTAACACGAATACACTTCCCAACTCCCTCGAATATTCAGAAAGTACAAGGACTTTTATTCAAGATAAACCCACTAAAACAGAGGTCATTTTGCCTGTGCTTCAAGAACAGGTGAAAATGGAAACAATTAAGATGTTCACAGCTGCCACGGAGAAGAGATCAGAAAATCTGAAATTTCATCATAAAAAAATTTGCAGTAACTCAGAAATCCATTTACTAGCAAACAGAACATGCAGCCAACTAATGAAAACGTACAACAGAAGCGCTGGGTTATGCTATGAAGATGTACGCTTTCCAGGAAAAGGGGATATTAATAATGAAAATAGCACAACCTTATAAAGAAAAGAGATCAACTTGAAATATAGACCTGGTGATAAAAACTCTTGAACTTGGAGACCTCTGAAATATGGATCCAGTTTGGAACTTAAGCACATGTCTATCAGAGAAGGAAATAGGTAATGTTTATTCTGGTACACTCTGATACTGTAATGCAAAATTCATTAATGCACAACAAGCGCTTTGGGACTCCTGGGAATCATTATGATATGCAGAGGACTACATTTTGCTGATGGGTCAAGCTCATCCAAGCTTTTTTTGAGACTTTTTTTTAGCCTCAGGGCCTTGTGCTCACTTGTCACTGGAGAGCAAGAGTGCACCGGTCTCTTCAATTTTTCATGGAGCAAATAGATGTTTTGATACAGCTCTCTGTTATGAAAATGTTCTAGACAGTTTTGATTGCATGAAATCAGCCTCATATTTGCACTTCTGCGACATTAAAGAGACAAAGTGGTGGTTAGAATTGATGCACATCTCTCAAAGCAAGCATATTTCTTGCCTTGAAGGAGACGGATGTCAGCCTCGATGAGCTGCATAAACAAGAAGATAGATTCTTTGGACTGAGACTCTCAGTCGGGATTGGGACTCAGACAAGAACACTGATGCTGGCTGGCAAGTTCTGCAGTAACTGGGGACTGCGGATGCCAGCCGGGAAGGGAGGGTGGTCACAGAGACTAAACGGCAGGGTTTCGGGGAGAAGAGAAACAGGCTGTTGACAAGAGATTCTTCACATGGTTGGGAGGCCTCATTCAGGAAGTTATAAATATTCCTTGGAAGGTGCTTCAGAAGAGCTATCCAAGTCAGTTAACTGATGAAACAGCTTCACTGGCCTGAATCTGAGCGCTACCTAACGGGGGCAAAATGTCTGTCAAGTCCCGTGCTCCACATCTGCACACCCCATTGCGCTGATTTCTTTGAGCAGTACCTCTAAGCACGTAGAGCGACTGGGGCCAGGATCCAGGCTCACCCTGCTCCCGTAAGAACACAAAAAAGCTTTCTTTGATGGCGGTTACACAAGGCACGCATATCTGGCAAAGCTTGTTGTATATTTAAACACATATTTTTCATATTGGTGATGAAAACATCCAATTGCCATTAGTAACTAGCCTTTTCTAAGTTTTTGTACTGTTTGTTGAACTGAGCTGAACCGATCAGCTTTTACAAGGCACCATCTTAAAACCATGCCATTGATACTCTTTTTTTCCCTGTAAGTCTAAGCAGTCCAAACAGATTTCATTTGCAGTACCCCTATGATGATAATCTTACTGCCATATGGGGTTGTAACACTTCAGGAAAAAAATTAATTTACTAGCTTTTAAAAAGAATTTATGTTTGCTCCTTCTTTTCCAGATAGTGCGGCTTTCCTCATAGAAATAGAAATACTATAACACATGAGCAGGAACTACAGCTCCCATCAAGATTTTCATCAAATAAAGCAAATACCTGAAACAGTGTCACACAGCTCTTAACAGCGGCAGAGAGGACCACGGAGGGGCATAGTCCCATGGATTTCATTAAGACCAAGTTAACCATTAAGCAGGTTAACATTAGGCCCTGCTTACTCACCCGAACCAAGAGTGCATAAAGTTCCCAAAACGTGACACATTCTTTGCAGAAACATCTTAATCTATACTCCACAGTCACATTTCAAAGGAGCCACTTGTCTTTAAGAGTAGCTACAAGCAACAAAAATGCGGCGGCATGTCATGAACCTGATTTGTGCCATGACCTGCCTCTAATGAAGACATTCCCTTGGTTCTTCTTTTTGGTCTTATTTTCTTATGATTTAAAATCTACACAAGTTCAAAAGGCTATTTGTGGGAATGACTTCACAAAGGAGTAGGTTTGGGATATTGAAGAACTGTTGTAGAATGGAATTATATTTTTCTATATGTAACTGCGAGGTAGCTCCTAAGCTGTTGATGTAGAGAAAAACTCCATCCTGACAGCCTATAAAGGAAATAATTTTGTAGTTGCAGCGATTGGGGCATTTGCTCTGGGTATGGAAGGACCTGAGCTCTATTCAACAATGACCCATAAGGAAATTCTTGTATAAATAATATACTGGTTGTTTTGCGGCAATAACCGTTTGCTAAGAAGGAAAAAATCTCTAGGCACAGTCATTTTATAGGGAGTTGCTCTTTATTGTCACATACTTTTATTCTTTCAATTGCAACAACCCCTAAGGACGCCAGCCTCATTGTGCAGGACTCAGTTGTAAACAGACAATACAAAGACAGCCCCTGGCCCAGAGAGCTCCCAAAGCTCCGACTGTTTAAATACTCTGTCAGGATTTTAAAAAATACATTGAACAAGACAGACCATTTTTTAAAAAGACGAACTCAGGATTGGCTGCATAAATATGTACTTACCTGCTTCAGTGCTGCAAATATGTAATTTAGGCTACAGCCTCATGACGTATTTTGTGTCTAATTTAAGGAACTGTATATTTGGACACGAGGGTCTGGACGCCTGTCAGGTAAATATTACAAGCTGTAAATTTTCACAGCAGATTTAACACTAAATTTAGTGAGCACTATATATAAAGTGAACATTGACCTGATGGTAGCCCTTGTCCTTGACAGTGGTTGGCCTGAGAGGTCGCTAAGGATCCCTGAGGAATGTGGCCGAAGTCTTCCTTAAGCTCCAAACAACTATGTTCTGCGGTGGCAACCCTGACATCCTTTATATCGGCACTTTAGCAGTTTCAGCTGGCGTGGAAGCTTACGGCCTTGTCCTCCCTGCTTCACCTCAAGGTGGGGAACATTCACGCCGGACAGACAAGTGCTTACGCAGAAGAGGCTTAGGGCCTGGGCATTGCCTAAGCTTCTTGTGTGCTCAGCCTAGCAGCCAATAATGGGGAAATCTTGGATTTTTAAAATTAAAAATAAAGCGATTTTGAATTCCTACAGTGATACAGAAGCTACGGCTTTGCACATGCTGGTTGCTGGTAACTGCCCACAGAGTCAGCTTTCTAATTTAAACTTTTCACTTTGAGCTATCTAGAGGAATGCTATAAAAATCCACTGGTTTGTACAGGCAAGCCTGCATTTTTTCTTCTGTTACCTCAAATGCTTGAGCTTTGAAAGGACCTTTAATTATGTCAATGCTCTCACTGGACAGCCCACTCTCCCTCAATATGCCTGACATTTTGTGTTATCAGTAATTTTACTTTTAAATATACACTTAGCACAATCCAAGTATTCGTTTTTGTAAAACAGGTGTGGAATTCTTCACCACGTATATCGCCACATACTACACGGACACTTTTCATTCCTGCTGTTACTTATAAATATTGAAAGCAAATCACTTAATCCAGCCTCTCGAGCGTTTTAGGCTTAAATACAGCAATCCCACTGGTAAACGCAACCTCAGTAAAATCTCACCCAGGTGAGAGCAGCCCAAGGCTCAGTCTAACAGAAAATGAGGGCACTGTAGGCGTGTGGGGAGGCAGCAGGTGGCAGGATTTGCTCTGTTTTAGTACTCCCTGGAGGCCGCACCATGGTGCCTTGGGTTCTCCAGCATCTCCCAGTTGCTCAGGAGGAGCTCTCTTGGCCTCTGATCTGTGACACCCCGACCATCTGTGGACACCGAGGCTCACGGCACGGTCTGCAAAACTCGGAGTGCTTTTCCAAATGTTCCTTAAACCAGTGCCATATCTCTGTTCAGGGGATGCAGCTATTCCAAATGCTTTGAAATCCCTGGAGATGAAAGGTGCCATTGTTACTATTCTTTATTTCTACTACAGTAGAAACGAGGACAAAGCAGGGTCAAAGGTAAACCGTGCCTGATTTTATGTAGTCAATGCAAAAAGCAGACCTTGGCACCGGTAGTTGTTAAATGGTACATGGCTGATAGACAAGGTAGCAAGAGGTCTCGCCCTCTTTCATGAATAACATTTTTTTTCTGGAAATAGTCAGTGCACTCACTACAGGGTACATGGAAGAGAGAAAACGTTGATGCAAGCCAGCCCAAAATGACCTGCAGTGTTTTAACATGAGCAATTTGCATTGTTACACAAATTCGTGTGATTTAAATGCTGGCCACTTCCACCTTTCGCACTACACCATGTAATTTTTGAAGACATTGCTACATCCAAGAAATGTTGCTCCCACAGTTTTCAGGGGGAAACCGGCCCTTTGTCAGTGATTAAATTACAAGGAGGGAAGGTGATTTGCCCGCAGCTAGTCAGCAGGAGAGCTGGAGAAACAACACATGCATTTTGATCCTTATTTCCATATTTTAAACACTTGACTAAACTTTCTCCCTACAAAATGTTAGCGAAGACCAAACTGTTCTGCTTGATCGCCCAGACAGCATTGTCAGCCCGTGTTTACATGATCAGCGTCAGGCGGTTGTTGGTCTGTACCTGCTTCCCTGATTAACCAATCTTTTCTCTAGCTGGTCATTTCACGGAAACAGCTTCTTATTTTCTATTTACAGGGACTATTTGCAAAGCCACCTCAGTCAGTGGCATTGAAATCTCATCATCAGCAAACCGCTACAGGGAAAAATATGTTTCAATTAATATTAAATGAGAAATATGCTAATTTTTTTTTTCTTTTTCAGAGCGGCTAATGAGGAAAACCAAAATAGCATCTTCCAGTGAACTGGTGACAGATCTAAGGTGTTAAAAGTTTAAATCTGAACACAAAGCAAGCACTCTCAAGCCCCCAAATACCAACCCCGTTAATGGAAAAATGTCGAAAATGCCTGTGAGGTTCCCAATGGCCTTTTAAAAAACTGAACACTGGCACCAAACCCCTGAAATAATGGACCAGCTTGTTACCAAGCTGGAATAAATTTCATGGTTTTTTAAGGTGAATGTAGCTTTGGCTTATGGTGCTAGTTTGACAATCTTAGAGATCACAGTCATCTGTTTCTGCCTCAAGCTAAGACAGCAGGCGCAGAAGCAGGGTGAATTTAGAGTGCTCTAATTTTATTCAGATTTGTTAGAATAAAAAAGCGTACTTAGCTTCAGACAGTGAGAAATAGCAGCTTTTAAATCATGTCTTTTGCAGAGATTACTGCTGTGGAATCAAAATGGTGGAATTTGCCAGCTTCACAGTTAAAATAACATTTTTCTTTTCTTAAAACATACTGAGTCATAGCAAACTTCCATACGTTTTTAAGGCCTATTTTAAGGACACTCACTATGGCTAATTATTGTCTTCCCTTTAGAATTCTGCAACAGTAACTATTTCCTTATTTTCATCTATCTGATGGAATTCCTATGTCAGGAGTACACAGATTGCCTACATAAAATAAATATTGACATACAGATTTACTGTAATATCAGCCACTGTATGATTAAGTTGAAATACCTAAGCAAAAATTTGCTGTGAAACTAACATTTATCATCATAGGTCCTTAAACTCTGCTGGAAATGGCATCGTAATATATGTAACACAGCAGGGACCCAGACTATATTTCCAGGGGGAAATTAGGAATTCTACAGCATGAGACTCATTATATACAATATGGTCCAAAGTAAACTGAAAACAGTGGAAATATTTCCAACTCTCTGAAAAAGACTTATGGTCAGGCTTACTTAGTTCTTAGAAGTGCAATTCTTGGGAAAACAAATAATTCTATTGCTAGACCATGACGATTCACAAGAAATCCCCCTTTTCTTGTATCCACTTGCACTTTCGAGTTTTGGGGGACATTCTCCCCCTGCTCCCTTTTTTCTTTATAGATTAAATCCCACACTGTCCAATTAGCCAGTCTCAACCTTGAAACCAAGAATTGTCATTAGGAGATGATGGTGGCAGACAGCTGTGTAACACCACTAGATGCTGCTTCTTTGGTTTCAGAGGAAGGGTCCCATTGTGAAAGCTGGATATCCCCTGCACCCTCTTCTTTCCCAAAATGTTGGGACTTTCCATAAATGATCACAAGACGCTTTAGCAATAGATACTGACTGCAATTAATCTGTGTTTAATTATCCAAGAAAGCATGCGCTGGCATTGATGTAGACATGGGTGGGTCTACAAACGCGTCACTGATGTGAGTTCAGTATTGGGAATGCAGCAACTTTGAAGTAGCAAAGCCGTGTACGTGTGCTAGTCCAGCTACAGGGCACGGAGATCAACTCTTTGGTGGGTTTTGCAGCTTGTGCCACATGCCATGCAGCCATGGTTAGGCAACTTCTGTGCACTGAAGCCAATTAACACTGCAATCACAGGAGCAGTATGTCGTTGATCACTGCAAATAGTAACAGCACTCAGCCTCCCAGCTTGTACACTGCAATACGGCATTACCGAATTCAGCACCAGCATTTCTCATTTCCAAAAACAACTGGGTGACATTCTGGGCCATCTTTTCCCGGCCCCCATTCACCAACTGCAAAAACCTACCTAGCTGCAAAACCTAGAATTTGACTGTTAACCCTTTTCTTTTGCCAAAAGTCCCACTGAAGTCAGAGGTAAAAGTCTCATTTATCCAAATATCTGTTAGACATGCAAAAAGATCCCCAATTTGTCATTTCTTCCCCTTTCACAGCTAGAGAAAGGCTGTGAAAAAAACCTATCCATTCACTTGCACAGGGCTTTTGCCATCAGGAGTTTGATTTCAGAGACAATTGCCTTCAGGCCTTACAGCAAAGTGCAAAACACATGTTTGAAGAGGTTATTTAAACATTTGGCCTCTCCACGGTACAACACGCCACCCAGCAAACAAATTCCAAGAACACGTGCCTATAAAAAAGACAGCTGTTGATGCTCCGCATCCAACCTCAGCCATTTGGTCGGTCAGCTTAAACCTATGAGAGGCTGTGGCCACCTCCATATGGGAGCCATATTCCATCATCAGCTAAATATATTCATATCGCAATTGGGGCAGAATACAAAAAAACCTGCAAGTCTCCACTTCCTAAATTAAGGGATCAATTTCCTAATTCAGTTGGGAAAAGTCAACAAAACAGACTGGAATAGTCACATTCCAGCCAGCAGACAAACAAGTTTGTATTGTGTGTGTATCCCAAAATAAACATCATGTGAATGCTCTACTTGGCCAAGAAAATGGAGATAATTAGGAAAGGGAATCATCGTCTTTTGTATACTGATCTGTTAATTGATGTGTTTTGTCCTAGCTTAAAAATGTCCTAAGAAGTGGAAATTGCAGGTGTTTGGAAGCTTTTGGAGACAAGTTTTACTCCTTTGCTGTTCAAAAAACCTCGTACAAACCCAGGGGGTTCTACCTAAACCTCAGGGGCTTTTATATTTTGTATCCATACTTACAGTGATCAGGTGGATTTCAGCAAACATTTAAGTCGTTCCTCAATTAGGGGGGAGGGAGAGAATAAGAGAAAGAGAGATCTGAATTTGCCACTCATCTAATTTTACTCGCTGGGGCAAATGTATTTGCTTGAGCAAAGGCAGACAGACACGGCTAATGAATTAGCTGCTTTAGTGAATGAAGTGCAGAGAAATTCTTAAAATTCCTAAATCTAGAGCACGTATTTATTACAAACTTGCTTAAACCAAAACTTACTTGCCTCAACATCTCAGAGCTGTAACAAGTCCAGGTCAGGGACACTTAAAAAAAAAAAAAAGGAGGGGTTGTTTTGCTTTTGTGGGTTTGTTGGGTATTGGGTTTTGTTAGTTTGTTTTCCCCAGTTCATCATCTAATCAGATGTGTATGCGTGCTGGGCTCTTTACTGGATCATCTTGGGTATAATACAGCATAAAGAAGTGCTCCAAAACACTGCTAAAAGGTAGCAAAGACCAGTATTTCTGTATTTAGGGGGGCATAATGTGCTTGAACTGAAATTTAACAGGAATGCTAAGGCTTCCCAGTACTCTTACTTCTGTGTGAGGGAATACACAGGCTCTGTGTAAGATAAGCAGTCAGAACATTGCTTATGAATACACTAACCACAACTTGCTAGTATCATAATTAATAAAAGCAAGAAAACCAATTATTTACCTGGGTTATCAGGTAAAACTTTATCAACGAAGTCTAGATAGAACAAAGTAATAATAATAATATTTATTTATCGGATAATTGAATAAACACTTATTTCACCATGAAAATTCCTTGCTGCCCACTGGTGTGATAAAGATCCTGCTGTAAACCTGAGCCATTTAATGCCTGCTCTTTTTTTATTTTGCTGGTTGTGTTACTCCAGAAATAAGTTTAAAAGGAAGGTGTTAGTGGCAGGGACAATTTATATCGATGTTATAACACACCCTTGGATGCTGACAATAATTCAGCAGGTGGGTTACTGCTATTTTGTATTTTGCAGATATGCTACTTTTACTGGCAACTTTCACGCTTTCTTAGCCCATAAATTGTCTATTTCTCTTCCCACTTCTGCTTTCGTCTTAATTTTTTATTTGAATCTTGTTTTTCTTTTAGCTTGGGCTCTGTACAGACACAGCACATCCTGACCTTTGACTGGAATGGGGGCAGTTCCAGAGAGGGCGAACACCCGTAACCTCCTAAAGCGAGCAATGTCAGAGGGGAAGGACAGCCTCTAGATGATGATCCCTTTTCAGTGCATCTCTAGCAAAAACATTTCACTGAGTCACCAAAGGAGAAAAAAAAAAAGCGGAAGAATTTTTGCTGATAATTTTTTCCCTTTCATTTTAGAGAAACATAACGCTTGGCTGGATATACTCAGCCAAATGTTCTATGAATTGGGAATCTCCCAAGCCTTTTTATTTAAAGAGCTCCTGATATTCTTTTCCAGTAAGTCAGCATTACTGCAGTAAACACTGAGCCTTTCATAACCTTGCTATGCGTGATCCCTTCTGAAAGTCACTCTGCAATCAAATGTACTGGGATTTCATAATAGTAATTTGCCACACTGTCAGAAATAGGCTTATCATGCTGCTGTCACTGGTATCATGTGAACATCACTCAGTGTGCTGTGCCCTTCAAATGAAAGCCAGTGCTCTCAGCCAGTAGTAGAGAGAGAAAGAGAGAAAAAAAAAAAGGAAGAGTAAAAGAACATTAACTCTTTAAAGTCAAGTACAGCCTAAGCCTGAAGGAGGAAGCTGCAGAGCTACTGTACGTGGTGTGGGCACCTGTTTAAACATCACTAATACTGACTGGGTAATGAAGCTGCATTTTTTTCCAGTCTACCTGAAATCTCTGATAAATCTGTTCCTGTTGTCTTTCCTTCTGTGGAGTGTGGAATCCAATGCCACTAGAAAGACATCGTTCCCAATGCCCACAGACCGTTAGCAAATCCTGACTAGTTGTTCAGGTTTTAAAAACATATTTCCATCCTTTTTATTTTCTGGGCTTTTTTTGTGTGTAGTTTCCTAAGCTTTTCCTGTAAAAAGTCTTAGAGATTTGGCATTCACAAACAGCTTGCTTTAAAAAAGCAGTAAGTAACATCCTTTAAAAGGGGTTCTCACCCATACTCACACAGCTGAAACAGTGCTTTTCTCAAAACGCTTTCTCCTCTAAAGTCATGCACTCAGTAAACTCTTCAGTCATTTCCACGGTTGTGTCATCGAATCAGGGAAAAAAGAACCATCACGTAGCTTAGATTGACGAAACCCCCTTGAATGATAGGAACTTGAGTGGATTTTTACAGTGACAAGTGTTACGGACTAATGTGATTGCTCTTAAAGATTATCCAGAAGCCTATTTTTATTAAGTAAATAGGGGAAAAAATATTAGTCTGGTCAATTCTATAAATTCTAGCCACAAGCATAAACTACAGGCTTAATACTGCAGGATTGTTTGGGCTATGGATTAGCTGCATTGTGGCTGAAGAGGATCTGTCTTGGTGGATAAAGCTTTAACCTTCATAGGTGTTCAGCATATTGCTGAACAGTATGGGAAGGAAGAGGAAAAAGAACTCACTAAACCAACAAAATCCAAAGCCACGAGACTGGTAATGGCTATAATGTCTCAGGTTACAATTCCAACCTTTTTTCTCCACAGGAACTCATATTATACAAGAGATCTGGTCTTCAGGCAAAGAGGGAATGCTAAACTTAAGGTTTAGGATTTTCAAACGTACTGAAGTTATTTGGATACCTCCAATTTTTAGTGCTTTCCAGACAGCAGGTGCTCAGCAGTTTAAGGTCACGTTCCACGGGATATCTCAAGTTGCACACTCAGAAGCAGTAGAACACTTTAGAAAGTGTTTGCTTAAGTCATTCGGTTGTTTTAAGAATTAATTTTATAAATTGTCTGAGACACCCACAGTGATATTTAGATGCTTTGGGGGGACTTCCTTGTGAATGAATCAGCAATGTAAATCAATCAAACTAATGTATTTCTAATGTCACAGTTTTGACACTCAGTGTGGATGTCCTTTCCAATAATGCTTTTCATTTAATTTTTAGACCACTGCAGTTTTGTTTTGGTTTGGGTTTTTTTTTCTGGAAGGTCTAATTTTCTAAGTGACTCTGAGAGAGACAATAAAAATCTTGCGAGCTAATGATCACATCTCCCATAATAGTTTGATATCACATTGAGGTGTGTGTTCTGTATAACCTTATGCATCTACAGTGTCAAGAAACTGCCACAATTTTGTCCGTGGAAGTTTCAGGCCATACTGTTCTCCATTCCTTTGTAAAGAACGCACGTGTGGTTCGAGGTTCTGAGACGGCACGAAGAAGGGAACCTCACAAACCGACGTTATTCAGTCACTACACACAGCGGAACTGCACTTCAAACATCGCACCTCCACCACTAGTGGAAAGAAACAGTAATTACAGTAATTTTGTGCAGTTTTTATGCCTGCAAAGCACACAGTGTCAAATTTGCTTAAAAATATTAGGTGAGATTTGAATACTGTAGTATATATTAGGCAATCTCTTCAAATGTAATTAATCGTTGGCTGGCTGTTACATAATATATTTTACCATAAATATAACTCCTGAATGACTCAAGTACTTTATTAGTAAAATTAAGTATTTTTATAATTATTTTGGAAACTGTTGGAAGGCGTAGGGGATAGAGAAATAACATTGAGAATGATACCCGGTCATATTCCAGGGACAATCATCCTGAAATGTAACGCCAGGGCCTTCTACAGAAATTATTCATAACGAGCTCTCCATGGAGGTGTCCCATTACTTCCTGTTCTTGCTCACGGACCCAGGAAATCTGTTTTGGTGATAGTAGTCTGCTTTGGTTGTTACAGAAATGCCTTCAACTATGTTGTCCAGTTCCTTCTGATCCCGGGGTTAAATTAATTCAAAAGACTCCCTGCCAGAATAGAGGTCTGAGCTTGTGTCAACATGCCTTTAGAAATGCATTAACAAGTTGCTCTGCATGTATAATTAAACGGGACGAAGGAACCCTAGACTGTCAGCAAGTCTGTATGCCGTCCCAGTACATCTCTTATGCTTCTTGATACTTTCTTTCCTTGTTGGTGTTGTTTCTAGAACACTGATATAGTTCACCATGTATTACTCTTGGAAATGTAAATCTTACAAAAGCAGTAATATTGTAATGCAACTATTTTGCCTCTCTGTGCATCCTTACGGTGAGCTCAAAGTGTTTTAACAGAGCTTGATTAAAAATTAAGCCTCTGTACAGCTGTGTCAGGCAGGTAAGTAGTATCATATCCATTTTACAGATGGTTAAACGCACAGTAGAAAGGTTAACTGCCTTGTCCACGGCTCCTCACTAAGTTAGCTGCACTGTTGGGAGTGAGAACCCAGACCTGAATAAATAATCAATTTCTTGGCTTGGTAGCTGATGCACAAATCAGAGAAATGGTGTTTTCAGTTTCACTACAAAGAATTTTCTCCTAATGGCTCTTTTAACCAAGTGAGATACAACTAAAAAAATTAATTTTTGTCAACCTAAAAATTCAGTTTCATCTCAAAGGAAATCATATTGCACTCTTTTGCTAAACTTTATATAAAGCCTAGGTCAAAGTTGAAGAGAAATCTGACAATTTGAAACCATAAGTTGTTTTATGAGATGATACAGATGGAAATAATCTGTTTCACCAGTGAGTTTCGACAGGTGAACTGGCTGGTACCTGGAACTGCTGTGAATGATAGCGCTAGCCTAAACGTCAGCAGTGACAAGTTCTTTTTCTTCAAAGTGATAGTATTCATGAAATACATTTTACATAGTTCATATTAAACCCCATACTGAATACAGAAGTTCCCTCTTTCTGAGAAAGAGCACCAGAAGCAGCAGGCTCAGAAGGAGAGGACTTCTGCTTTCAGAGCTACTTTTCCAAAATCTCCAAAACCAGATTCCAAAGTTCCCTGCTTTGCAGCTGTGAAGTACATAGCAATGCACTGAACAGCACATTCCTGTCTTGCATGTAGGGAAACAAAGGCATGTAGAGGTTTAAGCCTGAGCTCTTGTTCCTTCCTGATTTTGGGACTTCAGAAAGCATGGTCCAGGTGAGGAAAACTCAGCTGCAGAGAGCGTGCTGTGCTGACAATTCAGAGAAAGAGATTTCTCCCTCCTTAGCTCCGACACAGCCAGCTCTGGACCACCGGGAAGCATCCCTCTGTTAAGTTCATGCTGTGGTTTTGGTGAAAGGGCAGAAGGTAGAGAAAACAAGCACAGTACTGTGGAAAGTAGGATTTGACTGAGTGATTAAGTCTACTGTCCAGCTGGTGGACACAACAGCTGTTACTATTACAGTCCTGGTAGCATTTCATTTATTTTAAAACCCTATCTTAAAGCTTTAATATCCCGTCCATTTTAAATCACTTCAACTGAAGATGGCAGCAGGGGGGATCATCTAGTAAAGAACATGGAAAAAAAGACAGACAAGTCTTACATGTCACTTTATAAGACAAAGCTTCTTAGACTTTTTCATTTAAGACTGGATGTCCCTAATTTTCCAGTGCCGCGATAGAAGACAGACCAAAATCCTACAGACTTGACAAAGGTTCATTTTTGCTAACAGCAGGCAGGTGGAGAGCAGTTTTATAACCCCCAAATTGTCTCTATTAATGAAGCCATGCTGTTAAATAGAAAAATGGAGAGTTGCCATAAAAGTTTAATAATAAAGTCTCAGGAATCTACGGTGATAGAGATATGAAACAGGCAAGAAGAGAAGTTCATCAGGAACTGCAAAGGGAGGCTTGGAAGGGTAGAATAAGCACTGGGTTTCCCCTCTCGCCTGTAGACACGGACCAGCTCTTCACCCTCCTGCAAAAGGGGTACGTGATGGAGGCTTGCAGGAATAGTGTATCTTGCTGACAATGAAATCTCAATTCCTGCATCTAAGAACAGAACAGATGGACTTCAGGATGGGCAAACGGGCAACTAACTGAACGGCAAGCTTTCCTTAAATAAATGCATAGACCATACGTCCTTGAAAAAATCCAATGGCATTTTGCTTGATAAAAGCCGATCCACTACGGAGTCAGTGGGGTCTTCTCTTCAGTAGCTGTGTGATTTAGATCAGGTTCTCAAAGATTCAAAGTGGCAAAATAATAGGTAAATTTGCTATTATTTTCTGTTGAAACCCAGCTTTGGAACCGATTTCCTGTGTAAACACGGGTTCTCCAGAGAAACTATGCTAAGCCTGAGTTTCTGTGCATGTAATATAGTGAAAGAGGTATGTAAAATATTATATGTAACACTATGCAAAGCGCGCTACCTTACATGTGTACTTCATAGAGTGTATGTGTGCCATACATGTGAACTGCACCCAGTGATGCTGCAGGGATGAAAATGAGGTGGCAGTAACAGCCCCATATCTTAAAATCTTTTCCACATATATCTATTAAATCAGAGATCATCTAAAACCAAATCAAAACCAAGCAATCAGTCTAAATTTCTCACAATTTGATATAACATTTGGAGAAGTCGTAAATTAAATCAGCATGGCAGAGATACTTCTCCAATAGCTTAGTCCAGACAAAGCAGTTATCTCTGATTTTTATTTTAATCAGATCATCAGTCCTATGTGCAAGAAAATCCCTGCCTTCATACACCACAGAAGTTAAGCATTCCCATACCTAACACATCGCTCAAGAGATGAGTGTGTCATCTCTCTACGACTCAGCTGAGAAGCAATAATGCTAAAGTTTGGTGCCTATGTGCAGTAATACATAGTTCTAAGTCTTGCAGTAAGAGGGATGCAGCAAAATAGGAAATATCTATCTGATTTCTCTGCCCTCTGCATTTTAAGAAGGCTCACTGAAAAATGTCTGCCTGTCTCTACATAACTGTACCAGCAAGGAGATTCTACAAATGACCCCTCACAAGCCTGGCTAACGCAATCACTACTCCAGCCCCTTTACAGCCCCTGCTGAGGACACACCTATGTCTACGCTACTTGCTCCGACAAGCCTTTATTTTCCTCGGTGCAAAGGTTATTATTGTAGTTGACTGCGGTGCTCTCTGCAACCTGTCCTTCCTACTGGGCATTCACACTGAGCTAGGTTACAGTCTTGCTTTATTCTGGTGGGAGGAGATGACTCACTATTTGTTCTGTAAGACTACAAGGAGACACCTTGAAGCAAAAAAATGGCTTTGAAGTGCCAGCTTGCTTCACAGAGCAGATGGCTGGGCTAGGCTGAGGTTAAAGACATTCATTATAAATCCATCATCAAACTAGGACATAGATGTACAGTGATTATCAGATCGAGAGAATGTGCTTAGAATGACAACTTCTGTGTTGCTGTCCGAGCTACACAAGACTGCAGGCAAGTTTTGATAAGCAGGGTCAGATCCTCCTTTCGCAGAGCAGAGAGCAATAGCACTGAATCCAGAAAGAACCTGGAAAAGCTACGTGGCCTCCCTTTGCACAGAATGTCTGCAGTCTCCAAAAAATGCCACCTATAATCCTAAATATGCAAAACTCCCAATGCAGAAACCATAAACTCAGGCTACTAATGCACATACAGATCCTCACTAAAAAAGGCCCACAGAGTTATTTTCTTTCTGTATGAAAACATAGAGAATAAACACACACACACCTGCAGAGTTTCCATTATCCAGGCAGTATCTTCATTAGGTAAATCAGCATATTGCAGTAGTAAAGTTAATGGAGCCCTACCAATCTTCACCAGATAAGGACAGGACCCCAAATAATTTAGTAGTGAAATCAAAACTGAGGCCAACATACAACTATAATTATTTTTGTCAAAACATACTTCAGAAAAGCAGAGAGCAAGTACTTCCCTTGACGCACTCGCACAGTCCCACAAACCCCACGCTACCCCGTGGTGGATCATCTCCATCCTATACGCCAATATTGAAGAAATCAGCCTGCATGAAATACTTTCCTCTGAAAACAATACAAACTTCTCAGCCTAGTGACTTCTGTTCCCCCAGGGAATAATACAAATTAGGCTATGTTAAACCTGTTGTCATTTTCCTGCCATACAGTATAACACTCATGAATTTATGGTTAGAACACTTTCTGCTTTCATTTAAAATCCTACATTGCAGGGTTTATTTTAATTTGGTTGTTAAAAAAAGCCTTTCCAGACTGAATAATCTCTAAAGCAGCTTTTTCTTCCAATTTTTGTTTTAAAGCAGATTTTTTTTTTTTTGAAGATGTGGACAATGTATCTAACTTTGCACTCACAACATTATACCACTCTTGGAAACATAATTTACAATTGGATTTTGAGAATTTCCAACCTCGAGTTACTCTATGGTAAAGTATTTCTAGAATATATATCACCCCCCTGTCACTTTTTGCCAAACTCTTATCGGAGGTCAGTGAATACAATGACATTTAGGACTTGCCATAGGAAGAAACCACTGAATCCACTTACAGAACATTTCCTTGTTCTGTCTGTTGAAGAAGCAAACTAGGGGTTTTGGTGCCTTTTTTTTCGTTGTTTGTTTGTTTGTTTTTTAATTAATACAATCCAAGGCAACTGAATTATTCTGAACAAAGCAAGGGTCTGCATAGGGAATTGACATTGAAAGGCAGACGTTTCAGGTTATTAGTTAGGACACTGCAGCTCTATACCCATAACTAGTGCTAATTTGTAGCCAATATTCCACACTTCCCTGCCAGTACATAGGGTTTAATATCACCATGTCAAAACTAAGTTAAGTATCCAACAAAGTAACTAACTCAAAAATAATGGTCACCTGTGAAAACACTAGTTAATGTAATTATGCCCCAGTTTCCATTTTAATGATATTACAATACATCTGTCTCATTTCTCTGTTTAGCCTTGTATTTTTAAAACCATCAAATGCCATATTTAAATGGAATCTTTCGGAGTTCAGAGAAGTGTTTTCCCATCTTCAAGTATACAGTTCATACTGTTAATAAGGGCATCTCTTCGCATTTGCCCAACTGACCAAAATGACCTTAAGGGATTTATTCTGGTCATTTCCTCCTGTGACCCAAATTCACATTTGAAGCCAGATCTTCAAAGGATAAAGAGTAATCTTTAACCCACTGCAGATTGCAAACCTAATCTACTCTTAAGAGAGCGTCAGTTTCTCAATTTGAGAAAAACTGGTGGGCAAAAATAGACTGGAATTGTTTGTCAAATACGTTCACAGCCCTTTCACTCCCTGGTAAATACCACGAAGACCAAACATTATTTCTACTGCAAAGTCTTTCAACACTTGCCCTAATTAAAAGAGCAAAACCCCCCACAACCACAGCAAGCCATGCCTTGGAATGTCAGTTAGCTGGATCATATCTCATTTAGATTTTAAGCGAAGGTCACAAAGCTGGTTTTCCTGCTCAATTCTTTTTTTGCTCATTCTTCCAGCTAAGGGGAGTTTTTAAGTTGGGGTACAAAGCTTGTATCTGGTACTTTGCTTAGATATTGGTGAGAAGCATGAGCAGGAGAAAAAAAAAGGAGGAGTCCAAGCCCAATCGCTTATATTCCAGTGACATCAGCTTGGAAGAATGACCTCACATACCGAAACAATTGAAGCATATCTTGCTAGCACCATTGTCTGGATGGACGCTTTTGACTTTCTCAGTTCTGAGTTGATAAGAGATTTTTGTACTGCCTACTAAGAGAGATATCACATTTCAGATTCAAATTAAAGCTTTAAAAAAGGCAAACAGTGCTTTGGCTGGCAGCAGTAAACTTTAGAAATTTAATTGACATAAATTTCTCCTTCAAATAGACTCTACTACTCCACACGTGGGTGTGAACTGGCTAACCTTTAGAACTCACCACTGCTAATAGAAATTGGTGAAAAAGCAGCTATGGGATCAAAACAATGCTGCTTTGAAGCAAACTTGACTCTACTGAACAACTCTGGCCCAAGCTGTTTCACTCCTTACTTGCTGCTCACCTCCCTGCAAACTTTTCACTTCCCACAAAACTAACAGTAGAAGCCTGCTCTGAAGTGTTTACTCGTATGTTTTTTGACAAGCCCCCCAAAAGCACATTATGTGCTGCTAACCCAATGTTACACAATTTCACATGGCTTCATAGAGCTCTGGGTGGGGTGTGAGAGCTGATGGGAACTGGAGAGACACATCATAATTCAGGCATTCTGCTTTGCAACAGAAGCTCTCCTTTTGCACTCTCTGTCAGTTTAAAATCCAATAGTTTTTTCCTGCTAACTCTTTACAATCATAGATGGACGGCTGGTAGGCATAAACAAACCTGTGTTTTTCCTACTCTGCTGATTGGTTGTTGCTGTTGGTGATTTGTATTGCTGTACCATGCAGAGATAATACCAAACTGGGATTCTGTTGTGCTAGATACAGTCAAGATATGAAGATACAGAAACGAAAACACAATGGGGAAGATGATGGCAAGATGAGAGTAGGAATCTGATTAGAAAACCAAGTATTTTCATTAAAAAGCATCAGCTGTCATTAGATGATATATCTGAGGTTCTTCCATAGCTATTTTCTATAATTCTATGACAAGGTTGTATTGCTCCAATGTTAACAGATAAATTAAATGTTTCTGGTGGCTCGTGTGCATTACAGGCTGCGTGGCACTCAGAGTCCATGGCAGACCTTACTCTCCAAGAAATTTAATTTCATAACATATATTTCTCATTTCTTTTTGGAAAGAGTATGCAAGGATTCAGCATTTCAACATCACCTTCACCTCAATGAATCACGACGACTTACCTCCATAGTTGCCACTGTGTGACTTACCTCCACTCAGTTGCCACTAGAGGCCAGTAAAACAGGATACACCACAAAGGAGAACATCCTTCTGAGAGGAATGGTCAGATTTGGAAGCCATCAAAACCCCTGCTCCTTTATTTTGGGGGACATGAGCTGAACGTAGAAATGTGCCAGCTAGCAGCCCTGGAAACTAAAGTAATTTACTCACGTAGCAGGTAGGCAGCACATGCTGAATCAGTAAAAGGTCCTGCATAGAGTTGCTCCCATGGGTTTGAAAGCCAGCACAGAGGAACCTCCGCTAGGGATGAAGGACTGTCTCAGGCTCAGCATCCCCATCAGGCTTCAGCTGTTCCACTGAGGCTGTCTACAGGGGTGATAGTTACAGCAAGCTCTAGTATTGTTATACACACACCTCCTCCCTGCCGCACAAGTGTGCGCACCCTACCCACACAGATACGTGATTGCACACAGTTCTTCCCACAGCCAAAAGATGAGAATATTTTTGGTCACCTCTAAGTTTGCCAGGCTAAATTTTAGCTGTCAGTGTACAATGGTTCACTCTCTACTGTACATCTGAGGCAGGCGAGCAGTATGCTCCTTTTTATGAGTTTCCAGAACCATCCCTTCAAGGTACTTTCCCAATGCATTTTTATGCTGCTCTAAAAAACGAGCCATTAATATTCACATCTGAGTAAGAATCACAGCAGGACTGAAGCTGCCTCAAAATGACGCTGGCTGACTGAGGATGAAATGCTAGGTTTGGACAGTCGCTTCAGGTGATCTTCATTTTAATATTCTGTGGATTAGAGATTCTTTTAAGCCAATGCACACACTTCTAAAAAGTCAGACTCTATCTCAATTACATCATGTAGATTTGCTTTCTTGCACATTTTTTGGATCCTCACACATACCAAGATCCAGCATTTCATCAAGGAGACATATCTGCAGGCAACATGACAGCTGCTTCCCAGCTCTTTGAGCCTGCAACATTTTATTTGGGTCACACACAGTACCTTCCCTTCCCCCTGAAGCAGGTAAAATGTCTGCTCATTTCTGACAGTGAGAGACACCACCACTGAAGTAAAGCCATTTTAGAAGGAAAATTGTAAATGAGGACAAACTTTCTACTGCACATTTATAATCACTCACAGGCGGTGCTTCTTAAGCTAGCGATGTATTGTACAGGGAGCTAAATTCAGCTCTTATACTTGGCACCACTGTAACTTCGCTGATCTTAATGGGAGTTACCGCAGCCCGAGAAGGTATCCCACCCACAGCAGCATCCTTGCACGGGAACACTTCCCATGCCCACAAAGCCAGAGGTGGGATTACCTCCACGTTACTAACCTTTGTGGAGATAAAACTGCAATAACAACGCAGCTTTCAGGCTACTTTCTATTCATGGTGAAATTGGCTTTCAAAGTTTTGCAGGGGATCGCTATGCTGACCACTAGTTCTGGCAAGATTCCAACAGGAGAATGTTTTGCTCTGAAGATTACATAAAATAAGAAAAATCCCAGTAAGAATTAAATCCTGTCTCATTTACTAGCAATTAGAATTACGCAAAACCAATATTAATAGTAGGTAACTGCCAATGCTTACAATGAATAAATATTACTAACTGGAGGAGTTCAACACTTATGAAATATACATTACTTAGTAGGGGAAAATACCATTGAAGTTTCTTATCCAGAAAGAAAACATACTTCGCAAAATCACTTTGATGTGATGGAGTGTCCAGAATGGCAGCTTCATAAATAAAGCTTTACTAAGCCTTGCTCTTCAGCTTGCACTGGATTATGTGGGTGTCAGCTTGGTCTGTTCCTTGCTGTTCTGAGGGGTGCTAAAGTTCCAAATATAATCAGTGCTTTCAGGGCTTTATGTTGGGTTGAACAAAAAGCTACAAACTATAAACAAATCTAGATCTTCATTTTGAGGCACCACGGTAGGATGAACCTGCAAGTAAGAGCAGAACCCAGTCAAAAGAGTTGAGTTTGAGATGTGACCTCTGCAAAATTAGTCAGCCTTACAGGACAACGAAACAAACCCATAAATTCGTTACCAAAGGAAGGGTAGACATTTGCTGAAACATTCACTGGTGTTTCACTCAAAAGTTTGGCAGGACAAATCATTTTGCTAACTGGTTGCGAGTTTTGAGTCCATAATAAAACTTACAGACAAAAAAGTGTGACCCGGTTTCTTGTTCCATGACTGAACAATTTGCACAGCTCTAAATATAAAACTGTTGATAACATACGCGCATTTGTTGCAAAGGGAGTGGACTTCATGAACTGCACTGTGCAACAAGTTGCCTATTTCCAACCATACTGCAAAACCCAACTTTCAAACGATGAGAGAATCAGGCACGTTTTTTCTCCCTTTTTTCATGCCCACATACAAATAAACGTGAAAGCCCATGTTGAAATTATAAATATATTTGTGTTATTTATAATCATGGCACTACACAGTGAAAATCATGTCATTTCGTTTTTCTTGAAAGAATCCGAATAGAATCAGACAGTATTGATACAAATATCCTCTCACTGTCCTACTTAACTCTGTTTCAGTGTGTTTTCAGAAATAATAATCTTAACAATGGTAGCATGAAGTCGCATTGAATAAGCTGTAGAGCTAACAGAAATAAACACTTTTGTCCTGGTTTTGACCTCAGCATGGTGCAAACTCCACCGCAAACTGTGAGCCAACGGAGTAACTCCATTGGTATCAGTGAAGCCATACTGATTTGAGATCAGATCAGACCTACTGCATGGCATCTGCTGCAGCCTAACGTATATAATCATTATACATAGCCCCACTATAGTGCCCCCCCATTGCGTTATCTCAAAGCACTTGAAAAAGATAAATAGTTCTTATGATCTTCATTTTCTAGGTAGTGAAACTGAGGCACAGACAGGTAGTGATTTGCTGAAGGTCGTCTTGCTGATCACTGTTAGATGGGGACAACACCCAGGAGGCCCAGGTCCTGACCCTGTCCCCTACCTACTGGCCTGTGTTACCCCCTAACGCACCCGGTGGAACTCACTCCTGTCTGCCTGAACAATTAGCACAACAGATACAAGAGATTTGGAACTAACTGTCCATAAAAGACCATTCGTATTAACTGAGCAAGGCAATATTTTAACCAAAGAGTGTTTTTAAAGAAATAATAGCATTTACAGTAGTTAAATAGATGCTACTTTTTATCAGATCTAATTCTTTTATAATAGCATACAGTCTTTAGATTGTTTACTACTATGTTATTCATTACTTTAAGCCCCCACAGCTATTCTAGATAATACTTTAAATACACAGAGCTTTAAAAAAATATTTCCATTACAAATATTTAAAAAATATACTTATCCTAAAAAGCTGTCCGGCACTATTCCAAAAATCTCTTGTAATAAATGTCTTTTTTAATTTTAACAAAAATATCTACCGTTATATAGAAGAGCTCAAGTTTTGATAAATCTATAATACAGTCGGAAACATGTTGGGCCAGACTCCACTCTTGTTTATAGAGTTGCCAATTTGGATCAGGGTGTTCACTTCAGTTGTGTTACTCTCATATAATCAGGAGCAGAATATAGCCCTTAGTGTTTTAAAATAACTAAATGGACTGGGTACTGCAACAGTTACTTGTGCCTAGCACTACAGGGAAGGAAATCCTTTACTTCATTGCGTTTAAAAATGCAAAAGAATGTTATATTTAGTATTTGTGCCATGACCAAAGAGGTGCCAGGCAGCTGCAGTGGATGATTCAGATCTAGAATCGTATTCACTTATAGAAAAAAAAATTTCTTTTGGCTGAATGATGCCTGCAACTGCTGTCTTTAAATGGAAGATGAATGTTTATAGAGAACATTTGTAGAGAGAAAATTCCAACCTTCCCATAAGGCTTTCTACAATTCTAGGAATCATTTTAATTGCATTTTGTTACTTAGAAAGTTGTGTGAGCTTAATAGAATCTCCCACTACTTAGATCTAAGGAGGACACTATTTTAAATTGCTTCCTTATTTTCTAGCTGAAATGCCTCCATCCAGACAGTCCTTTTCGAAGTGCATTTAGAACACGCTATTAAGCACTTACAAGAATCTGCATCTCATCAGAAGGACAATCTGGAAGCTGTAAGTTAGTCTTCTAAAACACTGGAACTTTTTTTTTTGGCCTTTCCTCCTTTTTCCTCCAATCTTCAAATTTAAATGCAGTGTTTGAATAAGGATCATAGAAATTAACCCGGTCTCTTTGCATCAGGTTACATATGTAAGCAAAGCTGACAGTCTCAGATGCAAACTGCAATTCCTGCCTGTGACCGTCATGAGATTAGAACGGATCTTTACACATCGTGATTTCATTTAATTCATGTTTAAAGCTTTTAAACTACTTGTTTTCTTCCTAGACTTTAGCTGATGATCTAGTAACTTACAAACCAAGGAAACTTAAGTATATAGACTAAGTTCAGTCCTCGCTGTCGTCTTCATCATCATCGTCATCTTTACTGGGAGCACATCTTTGGAAGCAGTGTACTAGAGTTGCTAAGAAGAAGCTTGATAGAATAGCAGCAATGGAGACTGCGACTCCAGAGAAGATGATGATAAAAAGGTCCGTCAATGACAAACTAAATTTGCATTCACTAAAGCTGACCTCGGATAATTCATTCAGAAAGATTCTTCTATTTTCTACAGGCAGGGAACACTGGATTTCATGGAGACCTGCAAAGAAGAGGAAAGAGAAACAAATCAGCGGAATATTGATGAATCCTTCTTGTTCCTCTGCTCAGAGATTGAATGGCTGAAGAAAAGGTTTAGGGTTAATTCTAGGTTTATGAATTTGTACAAAATTCAGGAAAAAATGAAACAAAATCTGTCACTATCCAAAAGCCACACATAACCCCCCTGAGTGACTCCTGGAAATTAAGTTATTTTACCGTTAGTCCTCCAGGAGGCCAGGTACGATCTGGGATCACGATTTTGAGGATTTAAAAAAGGGCATGTTGAACCCTGGATGCATCTAAATCTGGAGATGTGGAAGCACTTCCCAGTCAGGATTTGTGTTCAGATGAATGAACACAAATCCTGACTCAAAACCAGGGCAACAGGGATACTGAAGTTCCTTCCACACCTTGGTGCCTTCTACACTACTTTTTCCCATGCAGTTCCAAAACTACAGTTGTCTTTTCCTGCTGGCCAAAACAACAGCTTGGGTTGAACGGGTGCTTGTTTGTCTATGACCTACTTTCACCTTTTCTCTCTGACTGTCATAAGGACACGCAGACCAGCACATATTATTCCTCCATGCATCACTGAAGAATGCCTAAAGCTGGGTTCTTCATAGTGAAAGCAAACCCATCCAAATTTAAAAACTGGTGAGAATATAGTTTGATACTGGACAGTAAAAGCGTACAGTTCACCGCATTTGCGGAACTCCCTCTTCATTCACAACAGGGGAAAATCAGGAGAGTATATTAACAGGGATAAAATGGAACAAATAATGAAGTGAATTAAGTCTGTATGGCTGTTGGCAAGATAGCTTTTATCTTACTATTGAGGATATGAATGTAAAGGGCAAATACAAGAATTGTGTATTAATGACATAAGAACTGCTGATGGTTTACTTGATACACTTTCACTCTTTGCTAATGATCACAGAACGGACTCCCTGTTTTTGACTCTGCACTGCTGTGTGCACACAGCGGACAGGGTGTTTCCATCACACAGCTCTACCATATAACCATTATGTCACCTTAAATAAGGACTGTGTGACGATAAAATTTCCTCTGCTTCTGTGAATCCCAGTTTTCTTGTGGCTGAAGAGTTATGACATATGACGTTTTACTATTAAACCCAGGCTCCTAGTGATGCAAACCTGACCGGTTATCTGGATCCAGCCCAGCTGTTATGTTGATTTGAGAGAGAGTTTTAGCTAAGTCTACTATGGATCCAATTATCACCGTGACTTACTTGACCTTGTAATGATGATCATACTAAATTTTGATCCCTAAAAGCCATCCTGTATCTGTTGTATTTGCCTAAAGTTCTGTTGCCTTCCCTCTTTCTCATGCTCCTCTCATTGACAACGTAATAAAAGCTGCCAGCAGAACAGGACAACAGTCAGCATGCCCAAGGCTGAATGGTTTCCTCTAGGCAAACTGCCACCTGAATACATGCTGTATTTTTTTTCTGAGCCTGGAGTGCACTGGCGATGTATACCAGATGGTGAGGCAACTCGCTTTGCAGCTCTTTGAAACCTCCTGCCTATGGAACTGGCCTGGAAGGTAAAGGAGCCACAGGGTTTCAAACATCCTCTGAGACTTTTGGAAATCTGGAACCTGCAGCATTCATATATATGATGTCTTGCATACAGGCTGACATACCAGAGCACTTGGGAGTGCCTGTGGCTGCACAGATGGCTAGAGGAAGTACATGCTATTGCACTCTATAGCTTGTGATAGAGCCCTCTGTACAAACCTTTCTACTGAAAGTCTTTTCATCAAGACTTGGGAATAGGAACTCTAGGGGTTAATAGGAGCAACAAGCAAAAGGGGACACAAATGGGTATCTTTCTCTATTCAAAACCATGAGAAAGATGGGAGGAGTAAAAAGCCATAGGCTGGAATTCCAAGACCTGTGTCTTTTTAATCAGATTTTAAAAAGTGAACAGTTCTCAATAAATCAACATGATGTTGACAGTAATTAAAGCAGTTACTGCTGTTATGTAGAAACTGCATGAAAATGAATGTAACATATCGCAAATTCATTTGAAGAGGAAGTTCCTTGCTAATAGGAAAAGATCATTGCAGTATTCTGGCAGAAAAGTCTGGTCCAAGTGAATGTGGCACCTAAACAAATTCCATTTCACTTGTAGCAATCACAAGAAAAAACAAGTTTCCATACAAGTGTGTTTCTATAAAACCAACCACTAGAATAGCTGTTGAGACCTCATGAGAACTGCTGTTTTCAGAGCAGCCGAGCCACGCTCGCAGCATGTCTAAAGAAAGAGTGCATAGGTGACCATAAACAACTCTACTTTTTCTATTTCTGACCAACTGCAAAAGAAATTCTTTAGTGTCTTCACCTGACAGCTCTTAAAATGACCACTGTGCTGGAGTGACCTTGATGAGCTGGAGTATCAGATCTGAGCTTCCATAAGGAAGTAGAAAAAGAATATATCAAAGAGAGCAAAAAAGACTCCTAAAACCCCCTTATTCTTTTAAGCAGTTCTATAAACTGCATCCCTGGCCTCTAGAAATAACTTAGTATTTTGGTATCTGCCCAGGATCCTAGAGATGGAAAAGTAAGAGCCCACTTATTCATTACCATTACCAAGAGCAGTTTTGCCATGGATCAAAACTGAGCCTGTAGACTGTGAGCTCTATTCTTATTTCCCAGATGCTTTCACCTACCATCACAACACACACAATACAAACACAAAAGAATCCGCAACATACCAAGTCACTTAGAGGGTATTTCTTGTTATGAGGATCAGTGTACTGTAATGATTTTGAGTCTGATTGTACAATAACGAGAAATAAAAAAGCTCCTCTCCATGTAGCCATGGGTACTGGAATCCAGGTCATGTTCTCAAACCAAATAGATTAGATGGGAATTTTCTACTTGCTTTATTCTGTGACACAACAAAGTGCTAGCTCACCCTCAAGTTTTTACTGAATTATTAGTCATTGAGAACAATAGATGCCAATAGGCAAAATACAGCACCATAAACCAGGGGCCAGCACAGAGGCCTTGCTAGGTCCCAGCTACAGCTTCAGCCACTCTGCCTATGCACCATCTTTTCAGCAGGACAGGAATGAACTGATTTCTCCTATCTGCACACAAGGCAGTCTGATAGAACTGTGCTGGAAGCAGCCTAGAAGGACTGCAGAGCTCGGTGGAAGCACATGCCAGTAACTGAGGGAGAGAGGAACATTTATTAGTCCATCCTGTTCAGCGAATGTTTTTCTTTGCTGTGTCGTGACACTATTGCAAAACCCAATAGAGTTACCAGCAGCTTTTCTTTCGACTCCAAAGAGAATTTGGAACAGATTGTTCATTTGTAACAGTAGTAAGACCAGCAGCTATATCTCTGGCAGCACAAGGAATTTCTCCTCCCAAAGCAGTGTTTATTGCACCAGAGCGTCTAACTGCTTACCTGGAAACATCGTAATCTGAAGGTCACATGCATGTCTGCCTAAGATGACATATGAACATTCCACCTGCTTCCTTCCACAGAAATACGTTACTTTCTTTACATTATTTAAAAGTAGGTTGTCCTTACGACATGAGAATCCAGTGTGCACGGAGAACTGGTGTTCTGTACTCCACCTGTCCTACCACATTCATGCCTAGCAAGAGATGCTATTTTGTTCTTTGGGCAGAAAGTAATCCCAGGTCATCGAACATCCTCTGCATGGACAATGAACAAAGGGATGGCTTCTAGAAAGTGACCAGTATTAATTATAAGGCATGCTTTTTTTCCTCTGAGCGATTCCATTGCATATAGACTGGCTCAATCAAATTACGTGTCCCCACAGACAAGACTTCCAGAGGACAGGAGAGTGCCATTTAACCCTAGTGCTTAGTGCTCTACTTTCACACTTTATCCACTTGAATGGTATTACTTTTTAAACTTTTTTAAAATTTAATTAAAGAAAAAAATTCTGTAGAAGCTGTTCAATTTATTCTTTAAAAAAAAATCAGCCAAGCCTCTGGTAAAGGGTATCTCAAAGAAGTTTGATATTTAGTGCTTGGCTGCAGCGAAAACCTTTGATGGTAGTTATATTTATCTCATTGCTCCTACAACATGTTCAAAGAGTTGCTTCTTCATACCAAACAAATCTGTAAATGAAATAACAAGTGTGAGTGTGTTATAAATACATAGCTTATGTTATTTTGGTCAGGGCCATCACATTATCTGTAATAACTCCAGCTGTCCCAAGGACAATGTCACACACTCTGTATCTGAAGAAGCAGACGTACTATAGTCGCAAGCTGTAATGTATTATTTGCTCTTGAAAAGGGAATGCTTTGAAGTCCCAGTCAAGGGACAGGTGCTCGATTCTATATAGGCTTGTCTCTTAACACTGAAAAAATAAAGTAAGATGAAAATACGGGTCTGCACCCCGAGGAATAGATCATCTAAGTAACATGGGAAGTGTGAAAATGCTGGAATTGTAGAATCATAATGTTAAAAGCAGAGGCATGTTTTTAAAAATAAAAAAAAGATACATGTGTTTATAAAGAAGTGATGCAGGAGGGTTTCAGGTAGCGTTTATTTCGATGAAATTCCCTCACAGATTTTAGAACAATATGACTTTGAGATGCCTTACCATTAGAGGATTATAGCTCCACTGAAGTCTAGCACTTAAACCTTGACAATAAATTATAGGCAATTAAGCTGCAGCTAGATCCTAATAAACACTTTGCATTTGTTTCCGTAAAGGACGATGCACAATCCTACTCGTCTTGCAGACTCAGAGGCTGAAATATCTCCCCTATAAAAATGAAGCTCTTAGAAAATGGATGCAGGCCGAAACCAGTCTTTATACAAATAATTAATAACTTCCTTGTAAATTAATGAAAACACTCTGACAATGCTGTAATGCCCCAAGTTATAACTGTACTGATCTTCCCCCAAACCCCACAGAACCCCAGACACAAGTTTCTCTGGCATTCTGCTGGTACTTTGCAGTAATTGGCTGGACGAGTGCACTGAAATTCCCTGCTCTTGCATCCAACGTGGTTTTTCCCTAGCTATGTTGACTGACGAGTATCATATTGTGAGTTTTGTTTTATTTTCCTCCAGCTAAAGACAAGCAGCAAGAGGTATCACTTATTCCAGGTCTACTTGACTCTGTTTTGAAGAACTCCTTGTGCATTTCTGTCTTTGCTTGTTTCTAATACCTATGCTAACTATCTCTTTTGCCGGAGAATTTCTGAAATTCATTATTACTTCAATATTATGGTCTGTCTGTTAGCCCTCAGAGCGAGATTTCCCAGCTATAATTTGGGATGCTGAGTTTAACAAAAAAAAAGAAAAAGAGGCCTCAATTCTGTTGAGTCTTTGTAGAGTTCACAAAAAAAAGTATCAAAAGAACTAGTTTTCTAACATTCAGCAATGTACAATAATATGAGATAATGAAAATGCCCACTCATACATACACCGGTATGTATAGGAAATACATCCAGAAAAATATCTGAAGCCATAAATATTTAAGTGAGCTTCATGCACACATGTTCATTACTATCTATACAATAAATGTAAGAGCACTACAATATGCTATTTCAATTTTTTTTTTTTTTTAAAGTAAAATTGACATTTGCGCTTTTGGGTGGAATTCAGCTGTTCTCTCATGTTGCTGAATGTAGTTGACACAGACTTGAAATGTTTAAATGTGGCATTTTATTTCTTGTTTGGTATTTTGCCTCCAGTTATAGCTCTCTTTAGTCTACTTAAACACTGTCACTAATGTATTAGATGTATTAATAAGCAGTGAGCGGCACTGCCTCTGAAGAGCTATGAAATTTCATTGGAAATAGCCTCAAGCTATCAGAAGAGTAAGGCTTAAAAAAACCCGAAGCCTAGATTTAGGTCCCTAAATAAAACTTTTTATGGCCAAGTGCCCTAGAGTCTCATAGATCAACATTAAAGGGTACTCAACAGTTTGTCTCCATGCCTAAATATAAAGTTTAACATTAGGTGTTCACATCTGCAAATGCTGTCCTCACATCCTCAAATCCGTGAAAGATGGAAGTACTCCAAAAAACCTTAAGATGGAAGAAACAGAGTGAAAAGCCAGTGGCAGTCAGATCATTTTACTGAAAATGACTAGGATATCAAATTATATATTTATACATGTATATATATAGAAACAGATTTGATGCGCTTGTTAGGGAATCTAATTTCTGTTAGGAGTTTCTGCTTGAACAGAGTAAAAGCTGCTGAATATGTGAAATGTCTTAGGGCTTTTAATTCCTTTCCCGAAAAGCAGATATTATGTTCTGTACTGGAGATGTGCGAGCATGTGCGGATACTCGGGGAAGAACTGAATGGCTGTAATGGACAGAACAGCCTGTCCTTTTTAGCAGAAGCTTGCGCTGGTTCTACATTAGCACACGAAGCTAAGGCAGCCTTCTCTATCATGGCAGATGAATAAATAGGTACTGATAAAGAATGAGAAGTCAAGAGGACTTACAAAATGCTCAGTTGTTTCACTGGTTTTTAGTTAGGTTAAAAGCTCAAATGAAACCTGTGCTCTCATGTAATTATGACGCTTTGTTTTGAAGACAATGTTTAACATTTTCAGTGAGCCCAGGGCTACTACAAAGGCCTGGACTACTGAAGTAAGACATTATTTTATTTACAGAATAAGTTTAGTAATAGATCTTAGATTGGAATGGGATTATAGAAAGAGCCCAAGAAGCAAGAGACGATCACCTCATGGCACAGTCTCTCTAAAGAGGTTGACAAAAATCACTCCATTCTTCTCACTACACTGATTCACTTCTGAATCTCATAACTGCTTTCTTTTAGTACTGAACTCAGTCTGAGTTTCCTGTTCCAGAAGTCTGCTTACAGTCTTATTGTCACCTGCTCTTGCTTTTTTCCTACCTCCTCTCACTGCCATCCTTCTCCCTTTTTCTTCTGCACAGACAGTCTACACCTGGAAATATGCAAGTTTACCAGAATTTACCTATCCATCCATATTGAGGAGGTACAAGCTACAGAAATCTTGAAAGTAGCTAAACAGCATCTGCATCAGTAGTGGCACTAAAAACCCCTTTGAGTATCTTAAAAACGTGTAGTCTTGTGCATGCAACTTTCCAAAGTGGAGCAATATTTGACCAAATGAAGAGGAAAACATGGTCCTAGCTATGGCCTTTTTGTTGGGACATGGGATTTGCTGCCACTAATGAACTTTCTTCCAGTAAAGTTCAGCTATTACCTTTGTTTAGAACACAGTTCCACAAGTGGACCCAGTTCTGTCTTCTTCAGGCTTCTTTTGCCAGTTCTGCTTCTAGTGGTGTGAATGTAACCGTTAGCGTTCAGGAGGACGGGGCACTGAAACCATGCCAGCTAATCCCGGCTGTGACAGGGAAGTCTAACACTGAGCACCGATCCTCACTTAAACTTGTGCTACTTTAATTTCAAACATTCAGAACATCTATTTCCTTTATTTATCACACAGGCAGCACAAATCCATTTGGAATTCTGTCGCTAGACAATTCTGAATGAATTTTTCAAGTCTGTCTGGAAATACCAGTGTACACAGGCTACTTAAAAACGCTCAGTTTAAATCTCATCAAATTGGTAAAAGTCTTTCTAACACTCTGTTATAATAGAGGGCAGCAAAATTTTTCATTCTTGCAATGGACAGTGGGGAACTTAAATAGACTAGGTATTAAACACAAAAGGTTGAGAAAACAGCATTGTATCTAGCACAAAAAGCACAGACACCGACTATTTCTTGCAATCCCAGAAACTTTACACAACTTCCCCAAAAGATACCGAGAAGAAAAAAAGTAAAAAGCAGAACAAGGACAAGATGACAGAAAGCAGACACTACAGTCACACTCCAAGGAATACTTAAACTCTAATTAAAAGTAATGTTAAAAATGCATTAGTCATTAGCAAACAAGGTCACAGGCACAGCTGCCCGAAGCATGTTCACAGAAAGTTAAAATCAGCAACAGCGATCTCTACAAAGCACTTCAAAGTGGCCACTGCGGACTACTTGGATTTCTTTTTGTAACATGCATTTTCTCCAAATCCAATCCCTTCATCGAGATGAGATCCTCAGAGGGGTTCAAGAAATGTCTTTCACAATGCTACGCACTAATTTGAAACAGCACCTTTCAGCAAAAATTTATTTCATCAAAGCCACTTGTATTTAAACACTGAAATGGAATTGTTCCTAAATGTTGGTTCTGCAGCTCATGTGCACCAGCGACAACATTCTGCTGGATGAGCCCTGAGTCTCAAACAGTGTTACTAAAAAGAAGTAGGTTAAGAGATGAGGCAAGAAAGGAAAAGTGCTTTTTTAGCCAAGAGAAAATGTGATACAGAACAAGCTCTGAAAGCAGAAGAAATACGAGAAATTACTGGGCGTATTTTTGTAGGATTTCCGGCTCCCATTGAAGCAGAAAATGCATCTCAAAAAAATGAACACCAAATTTCCTTAGACTTCACTGAATTCAAAATTTTGAAACATTACGCCCCCAAATTATTTAACCTATGTTCATCCTTCCCTTTATTCAGTACCTCTCTTGCTTTTATTCCTATTTTTCTTAATTTCTTCTGTCACTTTAGAGAACTTCTGTCTTGTCAATCGTTTTTTGTAAAATTCAAGAACATGGATCAAATACAGGCAAACAGAGGACAGAACATAATGGCACACACCTCAGATACATGATTTCCGTGAATTCTTTGAATAATATGTTTTGGACCAACTTAAACCTTTGTGCTTTTAAGATATTCTTTGTTCTGAGAATTTGCCTGCCCTCCATGGAGTAAAACCTTCCATGAAGGTTTCTACACCTCTTTTTGAAGGGACAGAGATCTTACAACAACTTTGCTATTTCCAAAAAAATATTCTGTATTCTTAATCTCCATGTTCCTCCTAATGGGAAGCCTTTAATATGAATTATTGGCCACCACGCTGCCATTCAGGCTTAATAAATGCCTATAAAATCAAACATTCTTCTACAGAAAATCTTTAAGTTTTAGAAGTTAACCACTTTGGCCCATAGTGAACGCTTCGTCTTCTCTGGAAAAAAGAACAACTGTTATACATTACCCACTTATCACCATTCCACTGATTGTCACAGTTCCTTTGTCTGCTTTGCACTATAGACACTAATTTGTTTTTAATCAATTAATAACCAAGTCAGAGGGAAAAAATGTGGTTTGGTTTTGAAGTATGATGAAAATGTTGGTTTTAATATCTTTTTACAAGCATAAAAATATATTTGCTGTTTTAAAGTGCTGAGTTAGATTGAAGGTAAAGTGCCTAGTTTAACTGCAAAACTTTTAGTGCAGTTTCTTTAATAAGTCTGCAAATCTGTCACGCGAGAGTATTCGCTTACTGCCAATTAAGCCTTTATTTAGAAATTTAGGGGAGATGCATAAGTGCTGGGATCTGTAAAATGATTCAAATCCCAGCTGTTTGAGTGAAGCGACAAGTCAGATGTGCAAAGGGAGCTCAGCTGGGAAGAGGCTTTCCAGTCAGCTAGTCAGACAGGGCAGCAGCAGTTAGAACTTTACAAGCTGTTTCTGGGAGCGTGCCAGAAAGAAAACGGACCTGGCTTTTGCAAAACTAATGAGTTGAAGTATGGCTTTTGTTCAGATCACCAAGTTCTCCTGAGGCTTTAATTACAGAGGCAGAGCTTCAGGATCAATTAGTGAGATTTCAGTTCACATTGACAAAACTCCAATTTTAAAGCAACTTGGTATTTCTTTTGCAAAAAAAAAAAACACCCAAGGGCAGCTTTGACCAACATGCCATTTTACTGCAGTGCTAAAATTAAAAGGTGGAGCAGTGGCTGGGCTTAGTAACAGTTTAAGTGATTGCTCTCAGACATGCAGACAGGGAGCATTAAACTATTTTAAGTGTCATTCAAAGTGAGGAATCAAAATGAATGGCCAGAACCTAAATCTGTCAATGTATTTCTCCCAGCCATTTATCTCCTGTGTCTTGCTACCAGTTCTGAATCTTGAGGGACTGTGATGCTCCAGTGACACTTGCAAATTGTAGCCCGGATTCTAGTTCATCCCCAGACTGGCTGGAGCATGCTGCTTCTCTGCTTTGGCATATCCTTTCTTGTCTAACCCGTTCTGAAGCATCCCAAGCCAGCATAAGACACACAACAGCGTACAGAGCTTTTCGTTTCTTTGCAGTGCTTTGTACATTTCATGAAAGGACTGGGGATCACCGGTGCAAGTTTACTGCCATTCACCCTTCCGCAGTTCCCCTCTGAGTAAAGCCAGGTTACAAAGTCTGCCATTTAAAGGCTGGGGAACTTCAATCTGTCATGGAACTGTTCTCTACTGCTAATTATAGTTTATTCTTCAAGAAAACCAATAGAAGAAAAATGCCAGACAACTCCACTTTCCTTCCTGCCGTTTCCCATTTGTACAGACCACGTAATGCAAATACTTGAGCTGCTGCAGAATTACCAAGGAAAAGCACACGGCCAAGATAACTACACTCTTTTCTCGGGCCCTGAAAATGCATCCTTGTCTTTTTCTGTTGCGGTATTTCCAGACATAATGCCTGCTGCCCTACTTATCTTGATATGTTTGCTGCAAGAATACTTCTGTCTGCAGCCTCACAGCAGAAGCATGGGGAAGCCGAGGAGTCTGAATGCTGAATCTTTCAGTGAGTTGCTCTTCCCACGCCTCCCAGGAAAGGCCAGGCCAATGGGGCTTTGGACAACTATAACCAGACAAGTAATGCTAACGTGATTAGCTCCTAATGGGTATAATGTTGTGACATCATTAAAAACTGAAAACTGGATATAAAATGCATTCAAATCATAATTCTAAGAATTAGTTTTACACTAACTTTCCAGAAGTTGTTTTGAAAGGCACTCAGTGGCGGCCATATGGTTTTAAAATGTTGCTGAGAGTTTTTCCTTTTTGGGTTGAGTTTTGCCCTCACCTCGTGAATAATGTTTTGCTAGTTTATTAAAGGAGACAGCCAGTATTTTTGTGGCAGCAGCTCACAAGCAATGAAAACGCTGACTTCGCATGCTTTTCTGCATCCATGCGCTAGATCTCGCTGACATGACTGGCTGCAAAGATCTCGGGGGACTTGCTCCTGGGAACAAATGCACATCGTTTGCTTGGGCCATGTTGGGGGGACAGCTCTGAAAAAACCAACCATTTGAATATTTGCTCCTTCCCTCCTTGTCTTCCCAAATCAAATCTAACTGAAAGTCTGTAAGATCTGGATGAACTAGTCATTTTTTAGCTATGTGGCTGAAACACAACTGTGGATGAGAGAAAATGCTGTGAGGAAGCAGCTCTGAGCTTGCAAGACACTGGGGAACACCAGCAATGCTATGGGGAAGATCAGTCACAAGAGATTTCCAGACAAAAGTTCAGATATGCTTTAAAACACTGACAGGGGGAAAGGGAGATGGGCTGGGACAGACTCAAACTGAACAGACTCAGTCTGGATAAAGGGGAAAGAGCTAGAAATTCATTAAAAGAGATGGAAAGCATGGAGAAATGAACAGACGTTTAGCACGAGAGATAGGCAAATACTTGGTTCAAATAGAGCAAACTTTAGCTAAAGCATCAGGGAAGGTGGGAGAACAGGCCCAGGTTTAGAAAGAATCAAGATGAAAGTTTCACTGAGACAGAAAGGAAAAGACCCGGTGCTTTTTCCTCAAATGACTTTTTCCTTAAAACAGCTGTTCTACAGCTAAGAATATTTAGGGCAACCTAGATGAGTGTATTAAAAAAATGCTATCCAAGGTCATGAGCATCGGAAGAACTTGAATAACTGACTACAGACTCTGATGATCGAGAAAGGAGAGAGAAGACTGAAATTTGCAGGCTGTTTTTTCCCCCTTTTTGTCTGAATTCAAAGTCACCTGACCTCAACCCATTCTCCCGAGCTCTTCTCCCCCAGCCTTTCAGCTCTCACCATCTTCTGCAGAGACATCCCCCCTCGGACACAGCCCAGATGCCAGTGATTTCATGTCGGGTGCTACTTGTATACCCTCTGTAGCCCCTACAAAGTTTTTATGCTCCACGCAGTTTGCCTCTGCGAGCAGCTGGGCGGCTCGATGGCACGGGTTTATGCCCTCGTGCTTGTTGGGAGGCATGAACTGTGAGATGATCTCCTGCTAAAGCTGGATTAAGAGAGGCTTTGGGGTCAGGTGGGAAATACGGAGCAAGAGTTGGGATTCCCTACACATGGCAGTCTTAATACTCCCTTCCCATGCTTTTTTGAAAATTACTGGCCCAAATACCAGAATTATATTTCCTGCATTTTAGGGTGCTCCAGAGCCATTTCAATTTATTTCTAATATTGGAAGCAGTGTTATTTTAATGAAAAAAGCCAAAATCAAGCTACTTGAGGAGAGTTTCAAACACAGGGTATCACAACAAAATACTTCCAGGAAAGGGCTAACAATGACAGTTGCATAAAATGGGGATTTAACTCTTCTGTAGCAGCTTTATAGCTGATCAGTAAAATGAGAGAAAAATCAGTTCTCCTAAGGAGCTGGCACAGAATGTTTAGCTGCTCAAAGGGCTTACTGCAGAAAATATATTTACCAGACAGAAAATGAAATCTGGAAGAGAATCAGCTCTGGGCTGAATGAATTTGAAAAGGGTCTTTCACTGCCTGTGCAAGTTTAGTGTATAAATCAAAATTAATAGGCTTAATTTTTAAATTTTATTTCTTAACTGGGAGGAGGACCTGCTGCTAAAAAGAAGTCAACATCATTTTAATGGACTCATTTGCTGAAAGCATGCAATTACAGTGTGACCAAAACACAGTTTGGGTCACTGCAGGCAGCACACAGACAATTTGACCAAGAACCCTCCTTCCCTCCAAGACACACAGACAGAGAAACGTACATACTGCACTGTAAGGCACCGAGCTTTACCTTTCTGGAGCTTAGATGCATTGTCCTGTATCCAGCTGAAAAGATTGGCAAAGTCACAGTCACAGACCCAAGGGTTGCCCTCTAAGCGTATAGTCCGCAGGGAGGGAAGCGCTTCTAGGGCTGCCACATTTAGGCTTTGTAAGTTATTGTCATTCAGTTCTAACACTTGGAGCTGTTCCAGGTTCTCAAAAGCAGCCTCATCCACATCCACCAGGTTATTGTTTCCAAGGCTCAATTTTATCAGTTTTTCTGCTGATTTGAATATCCCAGCATCAAGCTGTGTTAAATTATTGTAGCTTAAGTCTAAATACACCAGTTTGGTAGAACTGCTAAAAGTGCCCTCTTCTAAAGAGGTGAGGGAGTTATTCCTGAAGTCCAAATAGACTAGATCGCCATAAAATATAAAGAAATCGGCTGGTATCGCCTGAATGTTGTTATCAGCTATTAGAAGTTTCCGTACATCCAATGGAAATGGATTAGGAACACTTGGGAGTCCTTGATCCCGGCAGTCTATGGTGTGGTAGTCCATACAGCTACAGACAGCAGGGCAAAAATGACCCACGGGTAAGAAAAGCAGGCAGACAAAGACAGAAAAAGGCAGAAGGCAGAAAGGAAAGCATGGCAACATCGTCAAGGATTTGAAAGCTGTGATGAGCACCACTTCTAAGAGAAAGACATTTTGCTCAGCTAGAGCAGCAGTGCCTGGTACTTGTGTGTGTGTGTGGTTGTATCCAGGAGATCACATATCATCACAGATCCGATAGCAGCAGGCTTGGGAGGGGGCAGGGAGAGTGACTGAAGGAAAGAGGGAGGGAGGCAAATGTGAGGATTTACACTGTCAGAATATTATAATGCTGTACAGTGTAAGGGAAAGCGATGATTGGGTAAACGGAGGATCTTTCAAAGGACTCCCTTTTGTGAGCTAAAAAAAGCCGAGAGCCTGTTTGCATATTTGCTGTATATTCCAGCAAACGGGAAATCACACCTGATCCTGTGACTCTGACAGCAACAGCTCATGCTTAAAAAGCCCTTCAGGTAATAAACCCTGATGAAATCAATGATTTTGTTTCTTCCCATGTGCCTACATCAAGGTGACCAATACCCTCCAGAAATGCAAGTGAGGGTCAGGGAAGTGTCCGGGTTGACTGCTAAGGACTCTTTTCCCTTTCATTTGTAAAACAGGGAGCAAAAGAGCAGCAGGGAACACTGACTTCTGGATGGCTTCTCAGCTTTTAGAGCAAGCATGTTAACAGTATTTAAATATGACTCGTTATCTTTTAACCAAGACGTATAACCTACTGTAGCAACAAGGAATATGGTCTCAAAAGGGAGGGTTTTCTTCCTTCCTGTTTTAATGACCAAAACAGCTACTTTCTAATGTCTGTTGGGCCACACAAAAATGCAAAGTGTGGATCAAATCTTCAGCTTGTTAAAAATGAAGATATTTTCTTTATTTTCAGGGGGCTGAAATCTTTGACAATCAATCTGACTGTCTCCCATGGGACAGCAGAGATGATTTTGCAACAAGGCATCTGTGTTTTTCTGGAATCCCCAAATCCACACCCAGAAAGCCAAGTCCTCTGCCAGCTGCAGGCTTAATTTTTAACTCCATCCCTCCCTCTTCATGCACGTTGTGTAAGCAGACAAAAACAGGACTCTAGTGCTTGGGCCACACCTATGCGCTATGAGGGAAGATTTTTCTGAAGAGACAGATTGTATTTGGGTGCCTGTGTCCGGAAGATCAGAGCACAAACTCAAACACCTTTGTAAAGCTCATTCCTAGGTCAGAGACACCAGTAATCTCAATTTAAGGTCATATTTCATAACTGAATTTGGAGTATCTTTCATCCAGGACAGGGTACAAACATTTCCTTCTAAGATAGCCTACCCTCCCCAGATACCTGCACTTAAATACTGGAGACAGTATTATCATCCTCTCCTCCTGTAAGTACGTAGAGACGCTGAACTGATGGGAGGGAGCCAGATTGTTCTCAATAGCGCCCACTGACAGAAGAAGAGGCTACGGGCACAGATTAAAAACCATCTGAACACAAGAAAACAGTTCTTTTTACTATGAGGGTGGTCAGACACCAGAACAGTTGCCCAGAATGGTTGTGGAGTCTCCATCTGCAGAGATATTCGAAACCCAACTGGACACAGCACTGGGCAACCTGCTCTGACTGCTGGAGCAGGGGGATCGGACCAGATGATTTCCAGAGGTCCCTTCCAACCTCAGCAATTCTCTGAACTGCTGGCAAGAATGAACATGCCAGGAAGGGTTATACCTTTGAACACCTCTCTCACATTTTGCAACGTACCTTCTTTCTAATTCATAGGTCTTTTAGCTAAATCACCTTGAGCCAGCCTCTAGATCGCTACCATAAACACACATCCTGCTCCAGGTGTCTCTCCTGTCTTGAATTACTTTTAAAACACCACCCAGAAAGAAGTGGGCACAGCTGCCTCTATAAATCACTAGGGCAAAGCCCAATTAAATTCCTGAGATGATTATTTAAAATATTTACCTTTAAATTACAGAGGAAGTGGAAGTTTGATAGGCTACCTCTGAATAAAAAAACCACGCAAGATAACTCTTGTGGTCAGGATTCAATGAATCAGCATCAACAAGTAACTGCAACTGGTATTTCTCAGGCAGAATCGATGCTTTTTAAACTTTTAAGGCCACATCTTGCAAACACTTGCCCCTGCTGTAATTTGCTGTTTTTCTGCCCGTAATTCAATTAAGGCTTTAAGTCAGAGATAAAGCTGATCCTAACACAGGAGAGCAGAACTGACTTGATATCTTGTAGTAATGATAACTTTATATAGAGACATGTAGCACTCTATTTAGTGAAGTTATCAATACACAGGACTTAAGGGTCCCTATGGCCCCTCCTATGCAGAACCACCCTTTTTCTATCAAACCTACAGAATCAGACTCTGACATTTTCTTTTCAAAGATGCCTCAGCGTTATTATGCCTGTTTCGCAGATGGGAGATTGCAGACAATGAGGCACAATTTGTGAAAGATCCAAGAACACGTTAGTGGCAGGGGTACGAACAGGACTCATCTTCCCTAAAAATGCCACCAGCCCTTGCTAAAACTACCACTCCTTTCTATAAGAAACAGAGCTTCCTTTTGCTCAGCTGTTCATGTGTATTCTTTATGTATTCCCCCCTGTAGGGGAAGCACTATAAGCAACACTATCTTCACAGCTTATTCTGCACATCCATATGCACTTTGCAGTTTCTGCACAGAATCTGCAGGGCTTTCCCATCCGAGATGTTTGTGAAGGGGGTTGGCAGGAGACTAGGGATCACTATCAGGCTCTGGGTGTTTGAGACAGGTATCCCATAGGTTCGTCAGACATCATCCCAGCTCCCACAGCATCCAGGCAAACAGAGTTTCACTGCCAACACGTAACAGCACTGAGCTTCAGCTGCGCCAGTCCAGCTCCAGTGCTTGCCATCACAGGCTGCCTGCCATGGTCTGACACCTTTCTCTTGCTGTCTCTGATTTCGGAGAGCTTCTTCCTGACTTGTCTTTCTCTGTATAACATTTCCTGGGTCATTTTGTCTGTTCAGCTTTATTCATTCCTTAGCTATTGCTTATTTCGGTACCTCATCTGTTTCCCACACAGCACAGAAATTCTCTTGAATCTTTTTGAAGCTTCATTCACTTGCCAGGCATTTCAGGCAATTTTGGATAGCAGGAAGGGAGATTCTGCAAAGCTTTCTACCTAATAAGATATTAAAGCTTTACTTCTTTAATCTTTTATTTGCATCAGTCAGTTACAGTAACCTGTCCTACTGAAGAAAGGGTTTAGCCTGCTATCTGCTAAGTGCACAGCACCCTCTTGTGCCCTACGGGACAGTGGTCATTCCACAACCATTCCGCTCTCTTCCGATAAGCTATTGGCAAGTTTTACCCCCCTCCTACAGTTTACCTATACTCTCAGCTTCACTTCTTCCTCTTTCAGTGGCCTCCTAAAGAAACCTCAATCCCTTCATGCAAGAAAATAAAAGCTATAACCCAGGTGGTGTCCTTCTGTGCTATTTTTAGAGAGGCGCACAGTAAGACAGCAGAGGTGTCCCAGAGCAAGACTAACTAATGCATAGACCTGAGCCGGGAAGCAAATGCAAGGAGAAAAGCAAACTTCTACTTCCCTGATTGCACTAAGTCAGAGGAGCCAAATTACAAACCTACTGTATTCTGCCGCTCCTGACATTTGAATTTCCTTCTCCCTGCACAGCCTGTCACACTTTTTGGCTATTTGTTACAGCAACAGGGACACTAGATCATAAACTGTCAACCACCTATTGGATCGGCATTATTTTTTTTTTTGGAGGAAATTCTAAAGTACATCGCAATAGATAACGCGTATCAGGACTTTGTTTGGCTTCAGCTGACACTATGGTAAAATACAAAATTGCTCCAGTGAGTAGTCTCAGAAATAAAGATTTGTTTATAATCTATGCTTCTTCAGCACTCCCAAGCAAAGCCCTACTAGCTTTCTCACCTGTTATCCAAAAATATTTCAGGACTAAATTTTATTTCATATAGTTTTGAAAAAGCACAAGCTTCCCGATTAGAAATTGATGCCAAACAAAAACTAAACATTCTTCTCTCCACACAGATGGGATCCCACATAGATCAAATCACAACTATCAGCTCATTTATCTCTGATCCTGGCTTCCAGGCTGCCCTAAGGCAAGAGGGACAGGATGGGTTTGAAAAACACGCTTGTAAAACAAACAGGGTAACAATTTCACAACCAAAGAACTGCGGAGGAGTTTGTGTCAAATTCTTTTGTGGAGACTGAGGAAACAAAAACAACTTCTCTCCATACCTCCCAGTTGTAGGAGTTGAATAAGCACAACAGTAGACAGGCTTTGGACTAAAACAACAAAGATTAGGCTTTCCGTTCCTTTAATTTTCTATTCAAAATACAACTCAGAGAAACTTCTGAAATAAAACTGTGAGTGACAAGCCATGCTGGTCCTGGATCTTTAGTGTGCCTGCAGTACTGTATTATGGCAAGCAGTAGGAAACTAACAGAAAAACCATTCCCTTCCTTGCCTGTGAAGTAAGAAATAGCTTTGCAGAAAAATGACAGAGGTTTCATCTTTCCCTTAGAAACTTACAGCCCTCCCCTTAAAAGTGCTCAAAATTTCCCAAAATAATTTGAGTAATGGAAGAAAAAGAGCAATCATAGTACAGACACACATGAAGGATTCAGCTCTCAGCCCGTAAATCCTTACTTACAAGAGTGTGAAACTGAAAACTGTCCATCCTCATTCATATTTGTGAACAGCTAATTGAGCATATTTTTCCATGAAGGAAGTTATTATTCCAGGCTTATGCTTCATTGAGTTAAGGTACATGTCATGTCCGAGGCTGCTGTGCCAGGTGCACATAATGATTGCAAAGGGTTTTCCTCCTCATTATCATACATTAGCAATGTGTCATGGGAACCAATGTTAAAACCTGAATGACTAAGAGTATGTTAATCAATTAAACACTGAAATCAAGTGCTCAACAACATCTCTGAACAGAAGTCCCATTTTTATTCAGGTATTTTACCATTTTACCATTCAGTGCTTTTTTCTTTTGAGAAAAATCTTCCCTTGCTATGATCAGGCATGTTTTTATGAGTGCAGTAAAGGAGCAGCTTTGGACAATTTCCCCCCGATCTTACATCTAAGGAGGCCTGAAAAAGCAAAACAGAAAGGGTATATTCCTTTGACTTACAATTTATGAGATGATAGAAACTGTGAAGTGAACGGAAGCTTGTATTACACCTGCCCAGTCCTTCACTGCTGCTATCGCTGCTGCTGACATGCCACTGGGAGGGAAATTACATCAAAATTAATCAACATGGCAGCAGCAATGATTGAATTTGAAAACTTTAGACATTGCAGTTCAGCAGCCAAATGAGACCAGCCAAAACCCATCAAAAGACTTCCATCATCTGCTCCAGACAACGTGGCTTACGCAGACATGTGGTCACGATCTTACTGTAAACCATTTACAACCACTAAAAGCATTCACAAGAGATGGAACGGTGTCAATTAATTTTGGTTTTGCCTCAGGAAGGAGTGTGTATCCAGCCACTATAGTGTAGTCAACCGTTTGCCCTCTACATAGTTTATATACTGGTCCAGAATTACCACAACTTTAAAGCAAATTAAAGGCGACTAAAAGTGAAAGTTCTCCTAAGCTGTTGAATGAAGACATGCTCATGTATATCCACTGCTACTCTTGTATGTAATACCAGTACAGCTGGTCTCAGGTTTCTTCTCAAACGCTATTTGTCTGGTCAGAGTCACCGATGGGTCCGTCAAGATCTGAAAAACCTTGGGGAGACCAGAGATTATTTAGAAGTCATGACTTCCTAAATAAAAATATATGTAAGAAATCCAACACAGGATTCGTAGAGGAAAATTTATGAAAGTCGGTGACTTTAACATAGCAGTTGGAGTTGAACATAACTTTCATATCTGAAACTTGTCTCAACCTGCAGCTACGTTTCCAGCAGTGAGGCTAAACAGAGTAAGAAGTTTGTGCAAATTCTCAAACACCAAGATACCACAAAATTATTCCAGCTCTGATGTAAACCTAAACAAAATGTTAGTTTTAACTCATGACTGCCATTATAAACATGGCATATTTGCTTCAAAAGACAGGAAACTAATAACTCTCAGGAACTGATTTCCTCCAAATTGTCCACTCCGCACTCATTCTTTCTAGCCCTTCTACAGAGAACTGGGAAACACTTTATCACAGCATCCAGAGGCTGAACGCGCCACTGGGCCATCTGGCTGAGCAGAGGGTAAAGTGTGGCAAGTGGTGTATGTTCTGGTGAAAAGGAAGCAGGTTTTCCTTTCATGTAAGGAAGGAAAACCAGAAATTATTTTGAAATATCTGGGAAGAAAATTTGTATTCTCTCAGTAGGAAGTCTATCGTTTTATTTTGTACTCTGTGCCACCTAGAAAACCCTTCGGAGAGTTCTCTTTGTTCTAATGAACTGCAAATAGATTTACAGCAATTAGAACAGTTGACAGCTAACGTTTATAAAAGCACCACATCTATATTCTTTGAGTGTAAAACCCCTCCAGATCACTAGGCCTGCATGGTACAGCAGACGGTAAAAAACCCAACAATCCCCAACCACCAAAAAAACCCAAAACACTTCGATTCATTTTGCCATTAATATTGTATCGTTAATGGGCTGAATGTCTTTTCCAGATCAAAGATGGTGCACTTGTGAGGATTTTATGCAAATTCATACCAAATATACACCCAGCAAGAAAACTGTTCCATTTACAAAGGCACGGCTAATTTAATTGGAGGTCAAAGTCTTTTAATGACTCCTCAGTTTGCATTGATAAAGGGATTGCACAAAGCCATTACAAACCACCTTCCTTGGCTTAGTATAAATTTAACTTATTTGATGTGGTCCAAACTAGTCACAAAAGGGGAAAAAAACCGGCTAGATCTTCTAGATCTTTTTTTCTAATGCAGAGAGGAAAAAATCCAAGACAAATCATTTGTGCTTACTTCCCTTCTCCCGTCTACCGTACAGCCTATTGCTGCATACACTTCATGGATTTAAATATGCAGAAAGCATCTTTGTGTCAGTGGGAATTTCATGAGTGGCAGAAATAATGGAAATAATTATTACAACCCCCTCTGTTGCCCTTTACCGTAAAAATACGTCATGAAAAATATAACAAAGTGCTTAAAAGATCAGACTGCAATTTCAAAATAGGTCTTGAAAACTGCCCTTTGAAGTGCATGGCACGCTCATTAAATTACATGCACCATTCATGCAAGTGTGCAATTCCGTATTTTACACATTAATTCTGAACAACTGGCTCTCTGCAAAGTAATTACTCCACAAAAATGCATCCATCTCTGCACTGGAACCATACAGCACCAAGAAGTACAAAGGGACAACAAACAATAGATAGGACTTGAGGCAAGACAAGGAACACTAGAATCTTGCACTATGTTCAAACGGAAGAAAACTGGCAGGGCAAGGGTGTGCAAATGTATGTTTGTGTGTATGTGTCCACATCTGAATGAATGCACCTGCAGTTCCTTTTTTTTTTTTTTAAATCAAATACGGGAAATCCAGAGAGGGCAATCTAGTGGAAAGAGTGGAAAGCTCAGCCCTTATGCTTTATCTGTAGAGCTCTTTCTGTCATCCTTTTTAATCCTTTGTTAAATAAATCAAATTTCCTTTCTAAATCCAAGAAACACCTAGTTCTTTTAGATCCACACAAAGAATAAAACCAAAAAAAATGGCAACACAAAGATCCTTGAACGAATGGGATGAAAGCCCCTGATGCAAAGGACTTGGTTTTATCTTTAAAGTATAAAGGAAAGTCTGAAAAGGCCCGTACACTTTACTGTATGCAAAAAATGTTTGCAAGATAACAAAAATTCATTATAGTTACCAATCTCTTGGTATAACTGAGGTATCTACAGTCCTGTTCATGGTAAACAATCCTGGTCATTCACTTGTCTTCACTCTAAAGCGATCTCTCTATCCTCTTACAAGTTTCCCTGGCTATACAGAAGTATAGCGTCCCTTAGGGAATGCAGCATATTTTGACTTAATGCCTTCTGACATTTCACTCGCCTTGTTAATAAGATGGGTGAAATGTCAGGTGAAATTATATCAACGAGTGCAGCAAGCCCCAAAAGGGAAACATTTGGAGCCCTGCAATACTGCCTCTAGATTTGCTTTTCAAAATCACGTTGATAACCAATGCTAATTATTACAATGACTAGCTTTCATAATTGCTTCAGAAATTACTTACCTCACAGACAACAAATTGGGGGTTCTTCTCTAGTACTCAGTTATATCAGACACAACCTCCAGAATTTTATTACAGTCACACTTTGAATGCTGCAGTAGTAATCACTAGCACAGCTGCTCTCTTTTAACACAACTTCTTTCAGCCTACGAGCTGATACCGCAGTGGTATGCAGTAGTTTTAAATACTAGAACTTCAGCAGGACCGTTAGGATTGGGAGGTGGAGGTGTCTCAGTCGTGGTTGCACAGCTCCGGCGCACAGGAGTTGTCCCACTCTACGACATAGTGCTGCTGTGCAAGGGGAACTCACCGCCCTCCCTCAGGGGACATATCTGTTTTGTGTACATAATTAATTTTTGGATGAACTCCCCCATACATCTTCTTATACAGCCTTCTACAATTTTGGGGGCTGCCTCATTTCAGTAATATTAAAGCTGAGAAACATCACCAAAAGAAGGTAAAACGCAGAATTTCCTTCCTGGGGAATGTTAGTGAAGTTAATGAGCATTAGTGCTGGCAGTATTCAGAGTGTGTAGTTCTCAGCCGTCACAATCTCTGGCTCTACATCTTTTTTTTTTTTCTTTAGTAATATAAAAATAAATCAATCTCACAAAAATGGAATAAGTGAAGCCTCCTAAATTTCGAAGGGAACCCAGAAGAAAATGTATGTTTGCTTCAGGCTCTTGTAAATTTTTCAGGAAGTTAATGGCACAGAAGATGAATATGGCAAAAATATTGTTCATGTGGTAATACGTACTATATTCTCCATCTTCTCAGGCTGTGCTATAAGCAAAAAGATATTTTTAGGGACCATGGAATGGCTGCAGACTAAAAACAGAGAAGCCAAAAATGTCCAAAAACCCACTTTCAACAAAAAACTAAAATGGGAAAATTAATTTTCACTGCTAATTTCTGTTTCTTTTCAGAAAGCGTTTCCAGGTTCAAACCAGGGATTTAATTTTTTAATTCCTACATTTTCTCTATGATATTCCTCAGCAGGATATCATCTTTGAGTTTTTCAAAAAGTCATCTCCTATAACTTAAGGTCAAAAATGTCTTATCTAAGCATATAATGAAAGGCTTCAATTTATTTCTTGACACAGACACTTACACAGATTACTTGGTTCCTTCTGCTGAAGCTAGGCAAACACTTGCTAAAATTATACGTGTGGCTTCTTCTAATACAGATTTTACATTATAAACACTTTATTTGCTTTTCCTGCCAATGCAAGTCTAGCTTACTGCTTTTCCTATATCAAGGTTTTATTTGTTTTAAGGAAGATGGTTTGAAATTAATTCCTTAGTAGGTGCATAAGCAGCCCAAACATTCAAAGCTACCACGAACAGTACTATACAGTGTCAGAGCACTGATGTGACTACCACGGACATGGGCGTGGAACAGCCGTCAAGGCATTGGTACGGCATCTCTGCAGTCCTCCTTAAGAGTTACCCACCCAGAAACAAGTTTGGAGTGTTGGAGTTACCAACAATGAAAGATTTTGATGGTGGTGGGAGGGGAACTTAGTTTAAAATTACTTTTCATTATATTGCTATTTTTAGGTCCCTAAAAGTGGGACCTTTCTTTTCACCAGAATGACATAAGTGACACGTTATCCAGAAAAGCATCTCCTCCGGCTACTATTCCAACCAGGTATTACGTGCTGTGCTGTGGGATGGCCAAAGGACTATAGTTACAAGTTGTACCACTGGGAAGTGGTGTAATGACTAGTTTTTCAGTAAGGTGAATCATTCTAGATGTACTTCTGATGATAAAAGAATAATTATCCAATGAAAGATTAGTTAATGCAAGTGTTCAAGATGATTTTTAGTTTGCTTTTAGACTTATCGCTTTTCAAAAAATATAGTATACTGAAATACTGTCACTGATAGCACAGCTACTGGGCATCACTCAGGAGTAGGCACCTTATTGTTACTTTTAGAAAGTACTGTCTGGTATTGCCTGCTGCCTTCTGGCACATCATTATTACCTTAAGTGACAGAGGGCAAAAGCAGAAGGATGCAGGGTCACAACTGCTGAGCCAAGAATAGAGCTCCATAATTCCTGAGGATCTTTCTGGAAGATTTATGAGCACACAGTTTTGTGCAACATAAATATCCTACACGTTTAAATGAAGTGCAGGTCAAGCTCCCTGGACACACGTTCTAAAGCAAAAAAATCCATCTAAACCCAGAATTTTACTTTTACTCGTATTTACGGTGCAATACCTCAGGGCCTCAGTTTCCCTTTTCTAAACAGGGAAAGGGATAAAACTACTTACAGGCTATACAGAGTATAAGGTACATGGATCTAAATCCCTTCTTTTAGGAGCGATCTTCTTTGCTATGAAAGGTGCTGTATTATCAATAGTTCTTGCAGACGATTAAAATTGTTAATATTCTTTGTATTGTACTTGGTGTACAGCTGCCTACGCCTACAAATACATGAATCATGGTTCTCTAATTCAGTTCCCTGCAGTGAAACCAAGAAGATATTAACATTCCAATAAAGAAAAAAAACCCCTCTTACTTCACTACTTATATTTAATGAAATAATTTATAAAATAGACACAGTGTTGGCACTGGAGGGAGAATCTTATTTCTACTCCTGATCTACTGTGTAACCTTGGAAAAGTCACTACAGCACTCAGTGCCTCAGTTTCCCTGCTACTTCATATGGAAATAACTAGAAGCAGCAACAGGATGGAACTTTAAAGTTAGATGATATTCACCTCAAAAGCTTTCAGCATTTCCATTTTAAAAGGCATGGGCTTTTAAATATTTATATTTTAACAATACAATAGTGCCTTGATCCGAAGACACATGTAGATGGCTTGGGCTATTCAAGTGGTGAGCAGGCCTCCGAGAGAGCAGCTATCTCATTGTCCTTTGTTCTAGAATTAAGCTTATGCAAGACAGGTCTTGCAAATACAGAGCAAAGCATAAAACATTTATTTCCTAATTTAAAGCATGAATTAATTTACCCCTTAGATAGGAAAATCCTGCATTTGAACTGCCTTCCCTTCTCTCCCTTGAGTTATTACTGACAAGCTAGTATCACAAAAAGTGATCTCAGGCAATGGTTTGAGTAATGCAAAGATAAGGTCTACCTTTGTGAATTCTAGTTTCATCACATTCCTCTAGGTTCACCTTCTACACTCAGTCAGGGACTCCACCCCCTACATATTCTCAAGTCATCATTTCATTTTATCCATACATAAATGATTTATAGTGTAGTTCAGAAAATAAGCAAGCCCTGAATCTAATTTTTGTTTTAACTACGATGAACATTAGTTAGATTATTTTTTTTTGTGTGTCCTTTGTTGTTCTTGTTTCCCTTGCCATGATACTTATTCACTTTATTTTTCAGAAAACATTTCATCACTATAAACATTTGGCAAAAATATTTGTAAAGCCATGCTATTAGATTTCTCCTAGACAAAGGATTAGCAGTTGCAGTTGAGACTCTATTAAATTCAGTGGTATAGTGTTTCATTTTTAATAGATTACAGTATCCTATTCAGCTATGTGTCAGTGGAATAATACGTGAATGAATCCAGATTTTGCAAAATAGCCAAAACATCCATGATTCCTCCCGATTTCAGTGCTTGGTTTCATTTTCATTTGAGGTATACTTTGCCCCTTACTAAAATTCTTCAAATTCTTTTGAATTTGGTTGCCATTCAGAAGGTGAGCTGGGGACACCACAGTGGCTGTCATTTCAAGAAACCCCATGTTTTCTGCTGTTGAGAGATCACTGCGCCTTATTTCTCTCACCAAATCCTTCACCCAAGCATGTATTTTCATACTCATTTGGACATGTAGCCAGAGTAGAAAAATACGCTGCTGCTTGAAGATGCGGCAAAAAAATTGCAGCCCAAACCCTGCCTTGTCTGGAGCACGTTTCTCTACTCAGTTGCCTCAATGGGACTAAGGAAGTGGTGGGATCCAGCCCGGCAGTGAGTGCATTTTAAAGAGAACAGTACCTGTGACATATCACCTGTGACATATCACATATATGCGAACATATCACTCCCTCTGGTGGCTGCAGAGACCATGTAGATGGTCTCTCTGTTTATTCACTTACATTATTTGCAGATAAATCCCAGTTACGTGAAACGTGTCAGAATCAGGAAAGGCCGCTGGGGAACATCACTCTACGCTTACTCCTTCCCACATACTTCAGTATCCATCCCCACAATCACCCTGCTTTTCTGCCCCTACCTGCCCTCCTCCCATTTGAAGCACAACTATTCTTTCCACCAGCTTTTGTTCATCTTTGCACTTCCATCACGAAGCTGCTTATTTTGGGGAACATGCACTGTATACAGAAAGGAAAAGAAACCACATTCTTTTATATGCGATTCCTCCCTAAAATCAGGGTTGAAATGGGAATTTGGTCATGGAACTTAATGGGGGTAGTATTTCTCATTTATTCATCCATGCGCGTTTCATTTTTTCTGAAAGACACACAAGCTTATTCAAAGAGACAATTACTCATTTACAGAAAAACTGGCTGCGCCCATATGCTGTGTATGCCTCAGTCTGTCCATCTCCTTGCAAACCCAGGCAAATCCTGCCCCATGCTGAAGACACCCAGAGAGCCGATGGCCTGGCTGCAGGGACACAGTGTGGCTTCAGACAGGACAGGGATGATGCCAGGCTGGGTTCTGCTCAAATTCCAAGCAGGTGTGATCTCAGCCACGTTGTCGGGATTACAACATTTCTTGGTGCATTTTCAGCTCACTAACACAATGTGTATTTAAAAAAATGAGGACATGTAAATTCCTAATGACAGACGTTTGCTCTATTTGTATAAACTCACTATAAAAGCAGTGAAAGCCTTTGGAAGTATTAAGAAACAAACTCACAGAACCATTCTGTAATAAATGAGAGACTGAGTACACAGTATATGCGTGTTTTTCCCCCCTTCTGGCTCCACCACTGTGTTGCTTTCCTTATATAGCTGTTCTAGTTAAAAGAACACTCCTGACCTAAGAAAACCTACGTCAACCTTATAATTTTTTGTTAAATACATGGTGGCCATCCACAGGTTTAAAAGTAGTAAAGAGTGGGCATTCCATATTTAACTCTGAGTCACTCCATTGTATGTCACGTAGAGACAACTGCTGGCAGACTTTGGAAAGCCTTTTTCTGGATGAAGTACTTACTGACAGAAACCCCAACTCCAGTGTGTCCTCGGGAGCATCCCCACTCCCTACAACCAGCTCTTACACCGGGGGGAACCTGTTGCGTTCTGTGAAATTGATGTTTTCAGGACTGTGTCTCCAGAGAACTGTCCTCTCTCAGAGGAGAGTGCTTTATTGAGAAAGCAGCTGAGAAGCTCTGCTCCAGGGGTCTTTGTAAACAACAACATACATATCCTCTTGAGAAAGGCAGTGTAGACTATCCACCAAACGTGTCCTACTCCCTTCACACCAGTATATTTTGCTTCAGGTAGGCAATGGTGCTACTCCTAATTGAAAAATATTGTACTTCATGCTTTTGTGTTAAACGGACCAAATTCATCTGCTTCTAATGAAGAGCCTTACAGTATGAAAAGTTTCAATTTTGAAATTATAAAAGCAGGAAATAAAGTCACCTCAACATCAAACCACAGACTTTGAAACATGATAGAGAAATCTTGACATTTTTGCATAGATCAGCTCACTCTTACATAAAACTACTGTGTAGCCCTCTCTACCCTTTCCTTCTCCCAGCCCATCTTAATCAAGTCTTTTCAGGACTGACTGAAACGGCATCATGGAGAAAAGCAGCTTGTACCAAGAACAATTGCCCATAAACCTCAAATGAAACTATTGCAAGCGTAAATGCTTACTTATTCTTTTCCCTTAAATACTAGTTTATTTTGAAAGTCAATTCAATACATCTGGATTTCCTGGCTAGGATGGGACCTGGCTGTTTCAGAATTGCTCTCCCTCCATCAGCCTCCTGTTATAGCCCAGAGGCACTGGCTCAGTGTGTGCCCATTTATCAGATCATCAAATATTTTAGGTTGCCTCTATGCCCCGTAGACTGGAGCACTGGTTTGTGAACTCTGGTATATATTGATTTTGGTGAAACTCTGAATTATCAGCTGAAAATCTAGCCCCATCTCCAAAACTGACTGATAAATATCATTACTATTCTAGCTTAAGATCTCCAACTTCAAGCATTGCTGCCATTTCCTGATTCAATAATCTCTACATCTGACAGCTAGTGTTGCTCACACATCTGTGCGTATAGTATTTTATAGTCAGGAGCACAGATGGTCAAGGAACAGGATTTGATTTATAGCTGCTTACCTTAAAAATAGCTACATAATATGAACATTTGAGTTTGTCAATACTAATACCAATCCCTTCCTATAGGACACATTTTACTTTTCAAACAGTGAATTCTTCTGTCTTACACCAGCTGCTAGTCTGACTTCACATCAGAAGTGGTGCCCCTGTCAGTCAGGAAAGGCTGCCTGAAACACAAATGGGGTGAAAGCAACATCTTTTGGTTCTCCCATTCCCTGACACCTGCCCGATGAAGAACTTCTGGATTGCCATTTTAAAAGCTAGAGGCTAATATATATTCTCATACCTTGCATACCAAATGCACTTCCAGAAATTAGAAAAGAAAAGCACAGTGACTCAAAACCAAAAGCTACCACAAAGCCATCGCTATTTAAGGCCTATGCAAATCAACGAAGAGATAAGATGGACTTCAACTTTTAACTATTTGTGAATAAGGATGAAGGGCATCCTTATTCTGAGGGCAAGGGTCTGTATTTCTGCAAAAGCCTTCTAGGAATCTTTGACTTCCATGTAAATAACCCCGTAAGATGAGAACGAAATCATCCATACTCTTAATTTAAAGTCCACTACATAAACCTGAGTATGTGCATGTACATATACAGATGACCTCTCTATATACACACATGTAAAAAGGCCACACAAATGTCTCATCTCTTGAAAGAGGAATATCCAAATTACCCCTCTACTGTCCCACAAAGTCCCACAAGTTGTCAGAGATCGTAGCACGGTGACGGATTTGAATGTCCTGGCTTCTGCCTGACTTACTACAGAATTTTTCATGAATGTGCGGCTCGGTGTACTGCTACAATTTCTCTTTCCACAGAACCGTCTCCAGTACAAGTGAAATCTTAGCTTACAACATCTGCAGTACATAGAAAGTAAACCCCTGTTTTCCCTTCCTACTCTTTCAGTAAAAATACACTCAAAAACTGTAAATTAAGCCTTCTATTTGATGATATCCTTTGCAAATCTGCTCTGTAACTAAACAGATACTGTCTCTTTCTGTTGCCAAATTTCCTGTTTCTGTACCCTGGGGGCTGCTGTGGGCCCTGCAATGTTTGGTCAGAAGCATAAAAACTGTTTTCTGCAAGCTTTATTAATTTTCAAGCCATTTCCTGTTTTCCCTTTGCAGTCAAACCCATCCCTTTTGGCAGGTACTGAAATACAAAAACACCCGATCCAGTTTGAAGAAATGTTCTATTACTTGAAAGAGGAGGAGACCCCGAACGATAGCTACAATTTTTCATTACCTGCTTTCAACAAAGCAACTTTGCTTTAGTGTGAGATAATCTTTGAGCAAATCATGCTGTACAGAATTGCCCATCTCAATTTTTGAATCCTTTAGATTATAGATTTAGTCTTAGAAAACACTGTGTAAGTCAAAAGCAGACAGACACAAAACAAATTCTGCCAGAAGTGGAAATAGAAAGCAAATTCTATTCATAGGTTGCATTTTTCATAACTGATGTTCAGGCAGCTTCTTTTGATACATAACCTAAAATGGTTAAATCCTTCTGTCCAGTTTGAGACACTAGAGCCTCGGTTTGCAAAAGGGACAAGCAAGGACAGGCTCAGACAATTTACAGGAGCTCTGCATGCTTGGCACCCCTGAATGTCAGTCCTAGAAGACACAGGTGTCCACAAAGTGTTCCTAAAAAACACCAAACATGAAAAAAAACAAATATAAATTCTGGTAATACTGCCCTAAAAAGTTAGACCTTGATACATATAATTCCTTGTAGTTTAGAGACAGCTGTAGTGAAAAGGGGAATCATTCCTGAGATATTTCAAGAAAATGGTAATAATTACCACTTAATTTGAGATTCTTCTTCTCTCCAGCCCATTGATCCCAGAAGCTGAATCAGCATTGTCTCCGGAGTTCATTGTACACTTTGCCCTACGCAGTATTCTTTACTGTCTGGATCATAGCAATGTTCACTTGTAGGGAAAGGAAATCTAGAGCTAGGTTTTTGCAATGTAAGTGAATTAAATGTACACATACAGATTATTTCATTCAGCAGAGAAATGCAATCAATGCCAGGATAAGCTGCCAAACAAATTGCCAATTATAAGGCCAAATCAATACCAGAGAAGAGATTGTCATAAAGCTCTACACTTTCAGAGGAGTGTACTTAGGGAGACTGGCCAACCCTAATACTGCAACCAACCACACATACTCACGCACAGTCATAGAAATCAAGCTGCCTACATTTTCCCCTGCATGACATCCACCTTATCAGCAGAGTTATAGGGAATCAGCAGCAAGACTGTCCTTGCTGATACTGGAGCTGCTGTTTAAAGGCCTGTTCAAAGACCATTTATGACAATGGGGAATCTTCCACTGACTTCAGTGCTCCTGGGTTCATATTGCAACACTGACTGATTCAGGGGAAAGCGTATCATCCCACACGACTTCTGCCACTGAGGCGTAACACTTTGCAGGGTACAGTCACTATTTTTCTACCCCCCCAGCTACGTTTCATTCTTTGCTCTTACTGAACTAGAGGCAGCCTAAGCCTCTCGCAAGGCTGTGCAAATGACCAATACGGTCAGACAGAAAGAACAGATTATGAAATGAAAACATAAGGGCTGCTTGTGCTCTAGACCCTTTCCACCTCCTCCCTTAAACCACTGTGATTAAAACCACACAGAGCTGCCTGGCAAAAAAAGAAAAAAAAAGAAAAGGAGGGTGACCCATGCACTCATATCCTGCCAATTTGTGGGAACTGTCATAACATGCCCAGAACAAAAAGGACCAAATGACAACATCTCTGCATAGACCTAAACCTCATTTCATTACAGCATTTGAGCACACACGCAAGCCCTCTACCAATCATCAATGACACACACTTACATATAGCTATGCGCTTACGTTCTATTTTGAAACAAACAGATCACATAATTAAGTGCTGCTTTAAACATAGATGGAGTATTAAATCAGAACCTTAGAATAACTCCTTTACTTTCACAAAACCTAGTGGCTCAACAGAATTGTAATACAGTGAACTATAGTTTCATTAAAAACCCCTGAATTTGGTACAGTTCAGAGGAAAACTGCTCCCTCATCTCTCTGGCTCCATACCCTCTCCCAAGGGTACATTGGCTCTTCTGAAAGTATTTTCTTGATGTTTTAAATCAGGGGGCTCAGCAATGGCTCCCAGCCCTGATCTCCTTACTCAGCAATGTGCTGTCCTCACTAGAAGGCAAGCTCCTCTCATGGCTGTCCTTATCATCCCAAGATGACAATTCGTAAGCCTTTCCTTGCTTTTTCACTAACTTGTTTTGCATCTGCAGGCAAATTTTGTTGCACTTTGATACCATGATAGAAGCTGATTTTATTAAATTCTTCATAGTTCAATAAATTTATCTAAAGAGCTTTTCTTTGAGGAACAGGCTGGAGCAGAAGAAATAAGCTGGTATAGGAGAAATTATTCCTTATTGGGAATAATAATAAAAAGGTTAAAAAGTGTTGAAGTAGCCACTGGAACTTGGACATCTCCAATTCCTGAAAGCTCAAGAGCTCCAGTTCTACACCCAGAATACAGTACAGTTTAAAGGAAGAAATTATCTAATTCAGCAAATAGCTTATGCTTCTTTAGAAAGGCTTATGCCTAAACCTGAGACAAATTTGTTTATATGAATAATCATAAAAATGAAAGGTCTTCAGAGTGCCTTTGAAGACAATGGAATGAATGAAATCCTAAAAATACATTCTTTTTGTTCCTGATGAGAATTTAACAACATTGAAAACTCACTGTTCTAGTTTGCCTTTCATACTGTACTACATTAATTTTTTGTTCTGAAAACACACACAGAATTCCAAACACTCCATCTGATAAGGTAAAAAATTATTTGTTTCAATTTTTCAAAGTAAGTTTCATTAAAACTGACATATTTCCCTAGCAAATTTCAGTTTCATATGAGCTCCATTTCCCAATTAGCAAACATTCTTTTAAATAAATTCGAGGCAGCATTATCAAGGAATAATTAATCCCAGATTTTAAGATTCAAGACACGCTGAAAGTTAGTACATGGGAATATTTATTTTACTGTTTTTCTAAAGACGATAAGCAAATATTGCCTGTCATTTCTTTGCATTAGCATTGACTGTTTCCATCCTGCTCTCCTAGTGATCTTCAATACAAAGAACACAATTATAGCACTATAGCTAACAAATTCCTTTGGAACCTATCACTTTCAAAAGTAAAGGAAAGCCCTATGGAAGGTGTTGCATTTCCCATCTGCAATCCTCTTTACATCACTGTATCACTGCTTACGTGTAGACTTGCTTTGCTCCTTTATAATGCGAAGTGTTGTGAGGTCTTAATGACAGCTCTGACTCACACTCACTGAGCAAAACAACCTAGCCATGTTTAGGTATTTTTTGTTGGTGGTTTGCTGGTTATTTTGTGTTGTGTTTTTTTTTTTTTTTTTAAAAAAAAGGATTAAACCTCTCCCACAAGTCTGGCCTGCTCTTCAGCTGAGGTTACCTCCTCCACAACTGCCAGCAGAAAGGAAACAAATCTAGGCTTCTGCTGCTATGCTTCAGAGTCTGATGTCCTAGGACATTCTGCAGGACTTCCACGTACAGAAACGGAGGGAGAAGGTCACATACTTCCTCTAGTCAGCTACGTGGCACACTGGTATGATTAGTTCACACGTGAGCATTGATTAAAACTCATCACATTTGTAAATAAATGTAAATCAGTATATTATTACTTGCCCAAGACAAGGGAAGATTAAGAAAAGGATTAATATAAATCATTGCTCTCCAAGTCCTGCTTCAGCCCCAGTTCCTGTCTAAAAGCCATTATTTTGGAGAAAAAGTATCTGTTACAGATGTTGGTAGACAGTTAATCTAGTCTTGCATACATGCTATGCAATGCTGATGCACAGAAACACATACAAGAAAAAAGTAACTAGTCTCATACAGACCATTGTACAGCTCTACTACTAACAGTTACATCCAAAAAGGAACAATCCCCTGTCTCTGTAGGGCGACATTAGCACACAGAGGCCAGCAAGCCTGTGGCCAGGTACAAATGCTAGAGTACAGCTAGGATGTCACTTGAGGACACAAGCTGAGGAACACTAAGACATGCAGAAAAATTCAGACAGTATTTACTGCAGAATTAAATAACTCGTCCTAAAACTATTTCAGTATCCCTAAATGCCCATTCACTACAACACTAGCTCGGACAAACATGGGGGCTCACTTTGAAATGAAAAAAACATCAGTTCACTGATGGAAATAACAGGGAAAATGTCCTTAGTGTTGTTCCTCAAATATTTTTTAAGGAGTTTGCAGAAGGGAGGGAACTCCCTGAATACCTCGCTCTGCCTAAATACCCTTTCCCCCATTGCTAAATAAAAGTCTTCTGAAAGCCACAACAGCTCCTGTAACTTTAAACCTGGGCTGAGATCATAATTCTAGTACTGACCAAACAGAGTGCAGAGGGCGGGCCTGGCTGGTCTTGGAGGACCACCTTAGGCATGCGCCCACCCCTTGGCTAAAGAAAATAATGCCGACTCCACGCAGTTTTCTTTAGCTGTACAGTCATTATCTGCGAAAACGTTCCCCCGTTAGACTACAGCAGCTAAAGGAATATTTGGAATACCAAAGTATTTTTTGCAGTGATTTCTTTTTGTCATCTCAATTCTCTCCTGCCTCTACAAAAGTTGATCAGAATTTGAATCCATCTGGCCTCAGCATTGGAAAGCTATTCTCTAAGCAGAGCGAAGATGTTTATTAAAGTTCAATTCTTCATCTTCGTTCTAGGGAGCGTGCCTTTCATAGCACTCGCTGAAGAAGGTAAGAAGAAACTTTGGTAACAATTATTTCCAGTCATTTCCTGTAATTTAACAGTTTCTGTGCTTACTCATAGGCAATTATGTAGTTGCTCTGTCCTGTTTATAAAACTTTCTTTCGAATTCTTAAGCTACTACTGGGCATTTACTATGGCTATAATCAGGAAAGAAACAGAACAGAAGTTTTCAGAAAAGAATTTTCTGTGTGTGCCTGTGTGAGGGAAGAACGGAACAAGCAGTCAGGGAAGGCGTTACATCTACAGCCCTTGGAAATGTCTTCACTTGCACTGTAATATATGCAAAGGCGACTGCAAGCAATCCTTTAGTTGTAACTGACATTTAGGTGGTGAAACTCTCTATGAAAGTAACTTACAAATCTTTCCATGCAAGAGTTTAGCTGCTGTGCTTAGAGGCATTACAACAGCTTAGAATCGGAGCCTTATGCAGGGTTTTGCTAATACTAACTTAGCCATAAGAGATACATATATGCAAGTAAGGGAAGCTAAAACAGGAAGAATTATTACCCAAGATAGATTTGAAAAGTGTTATGTATCTACTCAGAAAAAGTTCATTTGACAAACTATTTCTTTTGAATTTTATAAGAAAAAGCCAACATACACTTTAAGGTAAAACGGATGTTTAAGTCTTCTTACAGCTAAAGGAGAAGACTCCGATTTGTTAACAGTAAATCTGAATTACCCTGATCACTACTTGATTCCAGGAATGTAACATTCAAATTCAGTTTTTCTACATAGTATTTGATTCATTATGAATGATTTGGCCATCAGGCTGCGTGCCTGATGTACGATGGATGCGCAAACAGAAAGTACGCCTGTAGCGGTGAAATACAGCTACCATTGCTACGGAACACGTTCCAAGTATTAGTGCTCCGAAAACAGTAACCTGGAACTCAACCCACTGGTCTCTCAAAGCATAAATCTACTTGTCCGACTTGGATGTGGGGACTCTAACTGAAACATACGACCTGATTTGGGCCTGGTGACAGTCAATATCATTCTGCTGGAAATAGCAGAGCTATATCAATACACAGTACGTGTGGATGTTGGCTTGAAACTTCTAATGGGAATTCCTAGTGTTCTGTATGTCAGAATATCAGACTGAAAGTTTGGAGTTATGCTTCAAAATTTCACAGAAAATCTAAATTCAGCAGATATTAGGCAAGTCCCAAAGTTTGCTTTCTAGGCTTTCTCCGGGATAAGCACCTACAGCTCACCCAGCTAGCTTAGCCTTAAAAAGCATCAATATTAAAAGTACCAAAGTTTGAAGCCACTAGAAATGAGGCAAAATACATCACAATTTTATAGAATTACCATAAGCAGTTTCTAGGATACTAGAATTACAGGAAAAAAGGTCTTTCATCTTAAGGCTTTGGGGGAATTTTTAAGCATGTTTTCTCTCAACTCTAAGAAAGAGTCCAGCAACAGTCAGGTTGAAACACTATTAGCCAGAAAAATATTAAAATATCTCCTGCTTGCAAGGTCTGCCTCTGTTTTATTACCAGTACAGTCTGCATTGAACTCCACAGTTGGATCTAGAACATGGTTTACAGTATCTAAGGCTTTCTGTGTCTGATTTGGTTTTAGGACTTTTTCTCCACATGGGGTCAGTCATTTAGGATAACTTCCAAAAGGTACACCAGGGAAATGGACTCAGATATAAAAAAAAACAAGTCACAAATATTTAGCATGTGTATCACGGCTGTTTACTGATAACCATCAGCAATTACAAGTTCGAACAGAGTTAAAATGACAATGCCACCTCTGGCAATCTGTGACTGTGCTGACAGTGAAGATGGAGAATTTTTTGGCTTGTGTAGTTCTAGGTGGGGTGGGTATATTCAGGTACCTGAGCCTCTGGGGTAGACAATCTGGCCTGAGGGTTTTAGAGAAAGAAGTTTCCTTATCAGATTCTGATACCCTTAACCCTGATCAGGCCATAAATAAATCTGCAGCTACTCTTTTTTTATATTTGGGCATTCCATTTTCTGGATTGAGACTGCATCAAGAAAAGCAGGTTTGTTTCAATCAGGAAACGTATTTCCAAAATGATTATTATTGGTTCCAAATTCCTCCTTGAATTGCCAAATAAATTGAATTCAGCTGTTGATCCTAGTTGTATGCATAGCATTTTTCCCCTTCCAGGTAGTGATCTATGATTTGAGTAGTTTCATCAGCATCTGCTGCCTTTAAGTTGCTGCAACTTTAGAAGAAGCCAGGGGTGTGGAAACCATTTCACAGGACAACTGTGAACCAGAAACGTGATTGAGAAATAGTCCTGTTATTATGTCAGTTGTAACATTTCAGTGAAAGCCAATGAATCTTAAAGAAAAAGTCAGAAATGCTTAAACATTCTTTGCTCATAGAGAACACGCAAATTACATCTAACATTAGTAAGTTCAAAATGAATGAATCTTTCTGTTAAAATTTCCTGGGTTTGTGCTATACTTAACAGGAATATTTGGTCCCAAAGTCAGCAACGTGGTTTCCAAAAGAAAGGAAAAAGGCTCCTTTAATTGGGTTACATAAAGCAAGACAAAGCTGTAAAAAGCATAAGATAGTATATTGATGTGGAGGGGAAGGAGAATTAGCTTATTTATTAACTTCACTCTTCATATGTGAGCTTCCAAATACGATTAATGGCAGAAATTAGCAAAAATACAAGAAAATCTAGTTACAAATCTTACATCACTGTCTACTTAAAACACATTCACACATGCTCTATTTGTGTTAACCATTCATGGTTCAAATCCTGACTTAAAACCAAGGACAGCCCTGAGCACTACACAGGCTGATGAATTTTCAGACTAAAGCATTTCCTATTGAATGATTAGCAGATACATTTTTGTCCCGTGATCCTGTTCAGCACATAAAAACTCAAGCAAATCTTAGCGCACAGGATCAGACCAAATGAGTTGAAATAGAAGCTGGCCTAAATTTTTTCTGGGCACAGCATTAATCGAACAGTTAAAAGCACAAGCATTCAAATGAGTGTTTTACAGAGGCAACACATTTCCTAATTTGAAACCTTTCCCATGGTGCAAGTATCATTGCAGAGGAGGAGATTACTCTATTGGCTGTCACATAACATGAACAAAATTTAACATGATTGTTAAACAAGTTACCGCGTGTCACTTGAGCTGTATCAACTGTCCACGTGCCTAATCTTACCTAGAGGCAAATATTAGATTATAACTCCTTATGCAAGTCTCAAAATTAAACAGGTTTATACTAGGTCATGTTACTTTACATTTGTTTTGGACTAAAAGTAAGCACACTGACAGGGTAATTTAGATGAAAAGTGTTTATATAAGACAAGAAATTGAAGTTTACAGTCAACCGTGAACGATTAATAAGTTTTTTTGTTTTTCAAAATCATAAAACCAGAATTGACAAAATTACAAGAAGGGATTTTTTCAAAAGTATCCTGACTTACCCAAACTCTGTTGCCAGTTCAGTGGCCAAACTAAACAATGAAGTCAGGCAACTCTAAACTCTTCTGAAAATTAAATTCTGTAACTGGTGGTAGTAAATAAAGTCAACAACCAAAATGAACACTCACATGTGACTCCAAAAGGGAGCCAGTTTTCTACTAAATAAGCATGACAAAATCTTTCACCCTGCATCTGGCTGCATCATGAATGACTGCACTTGCACATGTCCCCATATATGCCTTTTGTAAACTGCATTAGCATATTATGAATCCAGCTCTACATGTCCAACATCCGAAACTTGATTATCACAACAAGGAGAAAAACATCTTACTGGATCTCAGTTCGTGAGTCTGCATTCCGCAGTGTCTTAGTAAAAGACCAGCAGAGAACAGGTAAAATTTGCTTTCTCCTCTTCATTGGGAAGACAGAGGCTTGCCCATCTGTATCTCAAAAGTTAGTTTTTGAATCTGTATAACTTTACAAGCAAGGAAATAGTCATATTTAAAAGCTCACAAGTGGACCTTTCATTAACTCAGGGTGCACAGTGAACACTGGAAACAGAGAGGCCAGATTCTCAGCTCCTGTAACTCAACAGTTCCCACTGAAGCCATGCATTTACCCAGATCTAGTACTTGTAAGTCATCTGCAAAAATAAGCAGCTGAGAACCTAGAGAGATAAAAGAGAATTTTAATAGATAACAAAAAAACCAGTAAAGGAAGGATAGCCCACAGCATGCAGGCTGTTGGGCTCTGACAGAAGCATTCAGTGTTTCCTCCTTGTGTCATTTGAGGCAAGCCATACATACATGTGTACCACAGAAATGACTACTGTTTGCCCGGCTCTAACATATGGTCTGTCTCAGTTGCCCGTTTGTTTTGTTGGTTTGTTTGTTTTTTGTCTGGATGCGGTCAGGGACTACAGGATGGAACCCAAATGCTGCCAGGTCCTACCACTCACTGCAGCCGGGATCCATGCTGCAGCCAGGCAGCCTCTAAAAGGGCCTCCTCGGATTTGTGTGTGCACACACCATACCCTCAATTTGAAATAATGCTGCCGCAAAGCTCGCATAGCTGTGTGGTGCTCAACTTGCTACACAGCATTTCAGAAAAAGATGTAGGATCGGGAGTGTAGGTATGTTGGGATATTCTAAGGACAAACGAATGAGAAAAAATAAGACACAAATTTACTATTGATTTCCAACTGTCTCAGAAGCCTGGCCAAAGACTCTCAAAGAAAAAAAAAAAACGTGATGTTGTGCGTATTCTCGTGTTGCTTTATGACTTCCTTGTGTTTTTCCATCTTTGTATTTGTTGATTACAAACACTACAACATCCAGCATAAATTGCATCAGAGTAATCCTTTCTGAGGGCACAATTCGACTGTGTACACCATTTCAGGCAAACGTACTCGCTTGGGCTTCAGTAGCTTATGAGCTCCTGCTAAATCTGTAAAGGGGACACACTTAATTCCAAATGCATATTAAAATGTTTTTATGACTATGAAACCCATCCAAATATTAGCTAGTATGTTATTAGTATGAAAGTTAGACTACACATATTCGAATGGATCTTGCTGGCTGTGTGGCAATATAAAGCAGCTAGCCAAAATGCATCGTAAAGCCTAACCAGTTTCCAGTTATAGTGTTTTGAAGGCATATTTCAAACAAATGAGTTAAGAAATGATCATGCAAACATCCGCTGGCAAATACAAGGGGTTAGTAACATTCATCAAGGCAGCGCGAAAGGGCAGCTCAGAGTTTTGGGAAGGAAGTGATTCAGGGAAAAGATTAGTTTATTACTGTATTAGAGGTCATTTCTTAATTCCTTTTGTCTGCATTTACAAATCCCAGTTTTTGTACACAGATTTTTCTGCTTTCTGCTGCACACCCCATAAAATTTGCTGATCCATTACATGAAATTTTGTACTTTTCTCCTTGTCTTAGCTCCAATGCTCATGCCTTGTCAGCCATGGAGCGATAAACACAGTACTGTAACGCTGAAGTTTTAGGTGCCACTTACAGAATGATGCAAAAGAGACTTAGACCTTGATCGCTACTCCAATCATGTTGCCCCAGTCAAACCCTTACCGCTTAGAGAAAACAAAGAAATTGCTAGTAAGACTGCAAACAGTTGCCACACAGTCACGGGGCAGAAAACATAAATAAGAAAGTGGTTTTATGCCACATTCATGGGATAGCAACTCTGAAGTCAGTGTACTTACCAGACAAGAAATCAGAGACCGATACAGCAACATTATTAAAAGCATAAACCTTAGAAGACTCATCTCTAGTTCTGCAAGGAATATTTTAAAGGAATATCCCATAACGGAGTTAAATAGTCTCTTCCTTCTTAATGCCCACAGCTCTGTGGCCGATTTTATCATGCATAAGCGAAAGCTTAGTAAGTTACCACCTTTTCCTCTTGTGGCTTTGTTTCATAACTTTGGTTTTGGGTCATATACATCTAGCAAGCCCTTGAAGAGCAGTTATTTTTCTCTATGGCTGCCCAGTTAAAATATATTTTGTGGGTATCCTGTATATGGGCAACGTAGGCTATTGTAACATTCAGAAGACATGTGATTTACTTCAGAAGCAGCCAAGTGGTTCTCTGACACTTGGCACTGTAGATTTAAACTCTGGCTTTGTTCCTTTGGCTAAGCCAGCCGCAGCAATAGAAACCATCTGTGGTAGGGTGTGGTGACCAGAGGAAACGTTTCTGACAATTCAGCAAAACATTGTCATCATGAGCTACATGGAATACCTGAACAAAGTCAGTCATACTCTAAATAAGGCTGAGTTAAATCCTTCCTTGTGCATCATGAACATTTTTCATCTGGCAGATACTTTCCAAAGCTCGTGGTATTTTGTCATCCAGCTTCCTTCATTATATAAAGCAAAGCTGTCAGTCTTTGTATAAAGAAACTGCATTAAGCTCTTCAGGATTTAGACAGACGGTACATACCTCCTCCTGAACAATGAAGTCTAGACACTTAAACATATGCCAGTGCATTTCTTTATCATGGCATGATATATTACTCCAACTTCCAGAAAGAATTAACAGAAAAAGAGAAAATACCAATGCTGTGGCCCCAAACAGACTAAGGATACTGCAGATGTCATGAATTTTGCAGGAGCCACAGGTACAAATTTTAGTTCTCATCGAGAATCTTCCTTGCCTTTCTAAAATCTGAAAGTTTTAACTGCCCAAAGGCTCAAAACCCAGAATCCACTATATTGTATTCTTCAAAACCTCAAATTTTCAAAGCCCAATTTTGTAGCCTAGATTTGGCAGTGTTGAACCATTTCACAAAAAAAAAAAAAAAAAAAAAAAGACACTTATATGCTTTTTTAAAATATCCGAAAATGCTTAAGCAATTATAGCAAAATACTGGAAAACTACTTTCAGAGAAAAATAAGCTGATGAGGTAGGTTTTGGACCTGACTGGGGAATACGTTTAAATTGAAGCCACATAACCGACACAATTGTATTTGAAAACTACAGAGCTGCTGCTGAGACGTTATGTATTTAAAAGGCAGATACCTTATCAAATCACACATTTTTGGTAAACTTCCACCACCATGAATAAAAGTTTCCACTGAACTACAGCTGAACAAGGTTCCAATAGTAAGATACCGACTTTAAGACTCACTTTGCTCACAGTCAAATTAAGGGCTGTGAGTGAAGAATGCTTCCTCTGAAAGGGAATTCCCGTATCAGGACATAAATGCTGAGTAAAATATGGCCAAGACAGGATGGCTAACACACACATACATACTCAGTCCTTCAAACAACACCACTTGGTCTGTAACAGTTCAGGAAGCAGACACTGAAAAACATCAGCCAACTCCAAATAGTTAGCTCAGTAATGTCTCAAACAGAAGAGTGGTATCTCCCAAGTGACTCGTCCCACTAAATTCTTTCCCTTGCTTTTCTAGAGGAGCATTCCACAAAACACCTATCTAGCACAGCTGCATAGGATAAAATACGATATTGATAAGATACAGATAAAAATAAACTTGAATTTTAAGATCAAAGCTTTTATTTGACAGTTAATCTGCTAGTTAATTTTTTAGCTGTTATAAAAAAAGAAGCTTCAGTTATTTAAGTAGCAGAGGGGCAACGAGCAATAAAGACTATTTCAGATCTTGCTAGAGAGAATCCTTTAGGGTTAGCCATTTTTACCTACTGGTCTCTTATCGCAGAGATAGAAACTCATTCTATTTTGAGGGCTTCCTATTTCAAGGACTAAGCTAAAATACAGGCTTACAACTGCCTTTGCCCACTAGCGTATGGGTTTATTCAGACTGCTGGGAAAGAAACAAGATCCTACAACATTTTTCATCTTCAAAAGCATCTTTGTTGGTTTTGGAGATACCTGAAAGAAATGCTAATGAAGAACAGTTTTACAACTCACTCTCCTTTCCAACACAACCACTGTGCTTTGAAAGCAACCCTAAGAGGTTTTTCTAGTAAACTGTCACTCTGTGCATAACAATGAGTAGTGAGCTCATCTTCCCCTAAGTAGGTCATGGGATGCTTAGCCATGGGATATTTTCAAAGCAGTATTAAACTTTTAAAGACATCAAATTTTCTCCTTGTGTGAGAAGTTGCAGCCTGATAGCAGCTGGGGACTTTGAACTGAAACACACCCAGCTGGAAGGCTGGCAAAAAGAGAAGCAATGATTAATTCACATCCGCAGCAATGTATAGCTGCAAACAGAAGAGGCCATAGTGCCAGTAGGAGACAATCATAGCACTGTGAGGCACTGTTTGTATTTACAGCCTCCTCTAAGATAATATTAAGAACATATGCAGAAACACTACTTAATCCTATGGCTCTTGCTACATTTGGCCCACATCAGATGAAACCAACAAATGACTAAAGCATATACACCCTGACATCCCATTTACATCTCTTTGATGTCAGTGGTATGTGTGCCTTCTACTGGGCACAGGGAAAGACATTTCAATTCCAAGAGTTCCTCTCAATTTCATGTGATTATTTTTTACTTTATTATTACTTTCTCTGACAAAGAGTTGTCTAGTATCAAATATTCCTTCCTACAAATGCAATACACTGATAACAAATTACTTCCCAGTGTTTCTTTTGGTAATAGTTTGGTAGTGTCTGCTAAACTACGACCCAGACCACCCCCAGTGCCTATCCAGAAAAATAAACCTGGAAATATAGTCCAGGGACTTATCTCCAGCAACCCCAGGACCTCAGTTTGAACAGTATGATGCAGATTGGATAAGGCTGGGACAAGACCTTCACACTAATAGGAATCAGTTCCATCTGTGAGCTTTAGGAAGTTAACAGGGGAGCCACATTATTCTAGTTTATTACAGTTAAGGAAAGGCAGCACTAGCAAGGATGACCCAAATCTCAGGTGAGCTAAATTACCTTCTGGAAGTATTTATCTTTCCCTACAGACTATAAAAGATAAGGGCAGGCAGATACCTTATTTAGGCACCTTTATTAAGAACCTAAAATTAGGCAAGATTAATCTGGGCCACCTCCTTTTGTCAATCACTGTACACTGAGGGCACATGCACTGAAATAGATCTTCTACGTGTCACTCATTGCCATGAATCTGCAATAACATTATCATACAAAGAATAATTATTTCATGTTTCTTTGTGACATTCACTAATTCTCTACACCTTTGTTCTATGGCACTGTTTCCTTTCCTGCCTTCACTATCAGTTAATTCTTCAGGGCTGAAAGCTACTGGCATGCCAAGAATATAAGCAGCTTCTCAGAATAAGCTGCTTGTTGTAAACGTACAAAACTTATTTCACTTTCTACTTGGGGTTTTTCCTCTGGTAATTGGTTTTCTCCATCTGTGCTTATTTTGCAACTAATGAATCAAGGATGTTTTTTCAGTTCCGACTGGGATTACAAGATAAACTGATCTATACACGATTAATGTTGTTGATCTCTGTTGCTATTTCTTTACACTTAATCTTTACATAGAATAATCCCAATATTGTATTTTAAAGACATCACTTTACAAGCAAAAAGTAAGTATTATAAAGCAGTGCCATATCTCAAAATGTCCTGATATTTAGAAGGTGGCTAAATCAACACACCTAGAAGTCAAGCCCCCTTTATAAGATCTCAACAGAAACTTATCAAGGCTGCTCACCTGAGGTATTTCAATCAAAAATGACCAAAACATTATTTTTACCATCTAATTTAGAAATATGATTTACCCTGGCCTGTTCTAGTCTTTCCATGGATTATAAGGTGATTTTTGGGAGACTGTCTGGCGTAATTAGTGACTATATTAGGCCTCATGTTGGCATAACATGAATATGCTTTCTTCATCTGTTAATGCCTAAAGTACTACTTACACACCCTTTTGGCTCTTAAATAGAAAGTCTATCTGTATTCAGGCTTATAAAGGTATAAAAATATAAAATTCTATTTACTTGAGTAAACCTGGAATTAGAAATCTAAGTTTAGATCAGTGTTTAGCCTCTTGGCGATGGGACAAAGCTTCAGTCTTACATTGCTAGAGATGGATGAAAAATTTTTAGTTTGGTTCAAAAACGAGTTTGGGAAGCAAGGAAAAATATTTTCAAGTGTCCATTAGAATGCAGATGAAAGTTTCATGCAAAAACAGAGATCATTTTTTTCCAATGTCAAATCATTCACCTATCATATACAACACAAGTAGGGTGGTACATTTAGGAGTATTAAAGTCTTTCATAAGAAATAGTATTTGGAACTAGACTAACAATTCAGAAATAGTCTAACTTCAAATACAGAGGAGGTGAGAACGTTTTTAGGTCACTAAATAAAAACAGGTGACATTACTAGAAACAGCGTTAAGATTTAATAAAACAAACAGGTCATGAATATTTCTCTTACATAAAATATTTAAATGGTACAGTAAATCTCTGTTTGTAAGTAACTCATGTGAGTAGCTGTCCTTCTCCCTGAAGAGATCACTATGCAGCACTACCAATCTACCACTTACTATTGTCCAAATTAGAGGTATCAAACTATCTTGCAAAGGAAAAAAGGATTAGGTATTCTTTGTTCATAATTAACCTATTAGCAACTGACAATTGTTACCTTACATACATCATAGGCAAATTACGTGTGAGCAGCCAGGGTTTTTTTCAGCTCCCCCCCCCCCAAAAA
>VYZM01020503.1:1401676-1418730 GCA_013398915.1 Dromas ardeola
AAAAAAAAAAATTCTCTGCTTTTTGAAGAGAATGAACATGGTGCTCATTCACATAACCTTCAGCTATCATTGCTGTATTTCTGAGCAGTAACTCACTATTATGCTGAAAAAATATAAACTGGATTACAAAATGTTTGCACAACCTTTTGTTGATTGCTGAAATAAACAGAAGTTAGATGCAAAATTTAAATCCATGGAAGAATTTTTCAGAAGTTTTAGGGGTTTTTGCCTGAAGTTTTTGCTCAGGACAATGTCTATTATTAGCTCTTTGCTTAAGTGTAAACACTGGTATCGGGAATTAGCAGAACTCTTATGCCTCAGGCAACTGCATAACAAGCAGCCTCACCTAGCTTTATAATCATGTTGAAATAGAAACTCACAAGAGATATCACACTACATTAACATCATACTGTGTATGGCCATAGTTTTGATTAGTTTCTTGCTGATTCATAAATGATACTTCTGTTTTCAACATTTTCTTGATACTGCCAGTTATCTTCGCATGTCCATATCTTTCGTGTTCTACCTTGTTCCATCCCATTTTTCCTATTGATGAAGTCTGGCTGTATTTGTAAAGAAAGAACATTATGTAGGCCAATATTTAAATATCTGCTATGCCAAAGAGCACAGATGACATATACAGGTCTAGAATAAAAAGGGAGACCATACATTGTTACCTATAAAATCAAATTATGGCAAGTAAGGTTTGCAACTTTAGAAAAATCTCTGAATAGATTTGTGTAGGAATATTTTCTAAACTATAGGTACACCTGTAAACATTAATGATAGTTCTAAAAATAAAGGTTGCGGGTGGAACTGAGCTGAAAGATGGGAGAAAGCTCTTACTATTCTAGAAAATGCTTGAAGTAATTTATTGAAAAACATAAGCTAGTGCTTAACTTGAAATCTGGAGTAGTTACATACACCCAGGAGAGAAGGGGACAATCTTTTCTTCAAAAAAAAAAGGAAATCTTTTCTTGGACAAAATGTTTAGGAACCAATGTTTCAAGGTTGTGCCAGGATTAAGTGTTGTGTACTTACGCTGTCTATCCTATAGCTTTGTACAAGAGCATAGCAGAATTCAAAGTTAATCCAAATAATTTTGCACAGGGGCAGGGAGATGGAACACCACACAGATCCCATGTTTAACAAAATTTACATGTCGAAGTAGCCAAAACATGCGACTACCAAGTAAAATTCTAACTAATTTTCTAAAATTGTATTCAGCAAGCTCAGTCCTAGAAGGAGAAGAAAGTGCAACAATTGATTTCAGAGACAGAAATGACACAGAATTTGAAGAATTACCAACCCTGGTGAGTATCATTCTAAATAAAGATTCCTTTAGGTTACCTTAATGTCATATTCCTGGTATTGTCTTATGGCTTAGATTTTGAATAATCATTAAAATTATAAAGAATAACCTTGAGTTCTAACATAACAAAAAAAAAAGTAACACCAATGCTTTTGCGTTGCAAGCAATGAAGTTAAAGGTGAAAAAATTGAAAATGGTTTTGGTAGTTCTGTGTGGCAAAAAGCATTCTTAACCTGCTTATTTACAGCCATTTGCCTGTTCTAATACAGTGTATTTCCATTAGCTTCAGTGAAACCAAAAAGACAAACTAGTGTAAAAAAAAAACAAACCCACACCCAAAAAGACAGGTCTGCAGTATTCTGCAGTCCTCTTGCAACTTTTGTAGTCCCATTGAGAGGTCATCTGATCTAGACAGCCTCTAGCTGAGAAGACAAATAAGTTTACTTTTACTTTTTGGTCACTGTACAGACGTCAAAGATGACAGGTGATAGCTAAGAAAGCATCCACAGCGCACCTGACAGAAATTTAAATGCTTATTTCATACATGTAGACTGAATGTACTGAGGCTTTCTTTTCCCTCTTTTTTCCCTCCAATTCTTGTAGTTGCCCACAAGACTACACAATGTAACAAATCTCTTGCAGTTTGGACAACTGATGACTACAGAAAGTGCATTTGCCCCAACAGACGACAGTGAAAATTCTACTGGTTACGAAGCTAATACAGAAAATATTGATGGTAAAAAATCTTTCATTTCTGTTTCATTATATCAAAGTTCTACTGTCATCTACTAAACAGTATCTAGAAAACTCAAATACCAAGCTTAAGGTGCTTTGAAAGGTAGCATTGCTGATTTTTGAAAGGGAAATTACTCCTTAATAATCACTCTGCATCCTAACTTCCTAACAGATGTGCGCTGACAAAAGGAATGAGTAGGTATACCATTTTGTTCACCAGTGCACTTCCAGTTCTACCCCAGGGCAGGCAATAACTCTCTGAAGCCTTCGCTTTCTTTTCAGATGATTAGTATGAAAATCAAACAGCTCTCCAGAAAAAAGTTGTTTTTTTTTTTTTTGACCAACTCAAAGATCCTCAAATGCACAAACCATAACTATTACAGCCCGCCTCTCCTCTCAATTTTTGCCAAGTTGTCTGCCTTCCCTTCCCTGGAGAGACACAAATTACTATCATGCACATATAAAGCAAATTGCACCCATGTCCGTACAGTAATCGATGAGCAACAAACTGGGGCAAAAGGTTGATAAAGTGCATTGTGACCCATTTACCTTATGCCTGCTTAGCTGTCTTCCAGACAGCTTGCTGAATACCTATGCTTTTGTGTCTGATTGTGTACAGAAGAATGTATGGGCACAAATAAATGTGCACATGCTCTATATTGGCTTTTGGACCAGGATTGTTCTTAGCAGTTCACTCTTATGCATATCAGGAAAGAGAAAGAGCCCTCAAACCATTATGATGGAGTTGATAAAAGATTTCCTTGGATATAGCATTATAAATTGGGATGCAAAACTCTGTATAAAGCTGAGCAAGTAATTAAGTAATTATTCTCTTTCTGGCTTTACAGGTGGACTGAGTGGGGAACCAGAGAAAACTGAAAAAGGTATTAAACAAAAGCATTGATTATAAAGACAAGGGAGAACTTAACTGCCACGCGATACACTTCTAGAAGCCGCTAGCTATGCCCATGCTATTCTTAAATAAAAGTTTCAGGAGGAGCTATGACCTGCTCTGGTTCATCTGATGACCATCTCCATAGCCACATCTACATGGAGCCCTCCAGCCCAAGGGCATGTTTGCCGGCTAGAAAGAAGCCTGCTGATCAAACCTACTCCAGAGTTCACAAGATAAGGGAATTTTCCCCAAGGAGTGAGATGCAGCAGAACAGTGTCAGTTCTATCAGTAGCCTCTTACCAATAGTCTCTGCGAGAAACATGCTAACACTCCCGATTTCCTCTTTCAGGTGGTCTGGAAACAATTGCACTGGTTGGAATAATTATTGGAATCATAGTTGCAATTGGAATCCTTGCAGGAATAATCATCGCTGTTGTAAGGAAGATGTCAGGCAGGTACTCGTAAGTAAATTGCTATTCAGGCTTTTCAAACAAGCATCATCCCCTGAGCAAGGTCACAGGAATTGCTCTGGAAGTTTCTAATGCTTGACAAAATAACCTGTTTTCATGTTATTCGGTGCCTATCGATTCAGCAAGAGCTGCCAATGTGATGTGGGTGGTCTAAACCCCTTCACATGCTTCAGAAAAATTTTCCGGATACTGCATGCACGCTGTTATAATATTCATCAGGTGCACCAGTTTTGGATTTCTCTACTGCATAGAGGTAAAATTCACTATGAAGTATTACAGGATCAGCTTCTGGAAGTGCTAGATAACACGTGAACACTGACAAGTGATCTTTATCTTACTACTGTGGACATTTGTGGAAGCGGTTTTGGTACCAACAAGATTCATTGGTTCCATGCAAATCTAAAGTGCTTTACAAACTCCAAAGTAGTTAGAAAACTACACTACATTTAACAAACACTATTCACCCAGCATTAGGAGAAAGCAAAATATGAACTGGGAAGAGAAATGAAGTGGTGACAGGAAAGACAAGGAGAGGGAGGAAAAAAGATCACGTTAAGTAACATTTGGGTAACAACAATAAAATGTCTATGTTTTTTTGTTTTACAGGCCCTGAAAATAGGTGAAACAAGCAACCATGCCATTCTACACCAGAAAATACAAGTGCTTCTTATTTTATAAGAATGAAAGACTATTCCTGTATTGGTGTGAGAAGATGATCCATGGAAAATATGGTTGAAGAATTCCAGATCTATGGGGATCCCACACAACAATAAGGACTCTTCCCCCCCCTCACCCCTCCCTGCCCCAGACTACAGAGTATGGAACATTTCATAAGATTTTTACTAACCAGGAGCTTACTGGAAGAATGAAAGAGATTATGCAGTAAGAAAGAAAAAAAAAGCAGCAATGAGATTTACATCTGAAATGTGATTTGCAGGTAATATATGCTAGCTTGGTTTTTAAACATTACCAAAGATTATTTCACATTACATTTTATGCATTTCTTTAAAAAACATATCCAGAATGTTTTAAGTGTTTTTGGCTGGTTAATGCTTGTGACATGTTTTATCTACCAAATGATGTATCAAAAAGGAGGAATTTGCTTCAGAGAGAACCAATTATTTACAAATTTAGAAAATACTAGATATGGAAGCTAAAATCTTTCCACTATTGATATAGATCTTCTGCTCTTGATACTTATGTTACTATGTGGCAAAATATGGTAGGCCCAGCTGGAACTGACCTACCAACTGAAAGCTTGCTCATCTGACTGTTGCACCAGGAATTTCCTGTCTTCTCTTGTTGCAGAGACATGCAGGGATTGAAATACACATCCTGAATTGAAGGGTGCTTGGAAAATACCCAATTTTGATGGGTCACTTTAAGCAGTTACTCAGCACGCTTTAGAGCTGACATGTAGAAGCTTTTGAATTAGTGTAGACAATTTTTTTCTTTATTTTCTCATTTTCTAACTGTAGAGTTGGCTTGTTTGGTAACGTGTGCAACACTAGATCAGAATATGTCAATGAGATATAATGCATCTTTGGACTCTACAACTTTTCCATAGCATATTTAGTGCAGCAGTACTTGAATTCATAGAGTTCAGAGCAAAGGCTCCGTATACCAAGTGGCTGCAATGCATCATGTTTGGTGTAAAAATCATGATAATCCATATGGTCAATAATTGTAAAACATGTCAACTTATCTAGATTTGCTTTTCTGTTTCTTTCATGTGCCATGAACTATCATATCAGTCCAAGCTTTGGAAATAAAAATTATAATGTAAATTGTCTTATTTCACAATAATTGTTCTTTATTTTCTTTAAAAAAACTTATAAAATGTTTTAAACTTCCCTCCATTTTCCTAAATTATTTTGCTGCTTGTCTTGTCACTGTGGTGTCTGCAACCAACCCATTTGACACTGATAAATGAAACTATCTTCAAAACTAAACATGTGAGAAAAAAATTTAGAAGTCTCTTTAGTGCAGTTCTTAAGCTCACGTAATGGGGCACTCAGTCTGTGATGACTGATGAGAGTAAGCTTTGTCTTCATTCTGGTCTATGCTGAGAACTGCAGACCAGATCCAAAGGCTGTGATTTCCAGATACGGGTGGGTTTTTTTGTACCATCTATAAAAAGAAACTAGTTTTCTGAAGTCTGAATTCAGACTTTTTGTCAATCTCAGAATTAAAGCATATTTGGATACAAGTTTTTGGTTTGTAGCTTGCTGTCAGTAAATATAGTTGTCTCCAAATTGCTGAGCTTATTATACTCCTAGAAATACTTTACTTGCAACAGTCATTCTCTTCCTTACTAAAGGAAGATTCTAAACTGAAGATACCACTGTACAAAGTCATGTATGCACTATATAAAAATCTAACAAGTTTAAGTCTAGTGTATATATTAAGTCAGTTCTTTACTAATGCTAAATTGGTACTGGGTATTTTTAAAGTACAAAATCCAAGGCCTAAAAGTGGTCTTGAAATAGGCTGCAAAGTTTTCACTACCTTTATTGAAGCCATGGGACCTCAGTTTAACTTAGTTTTTTAAAGGCATCTTTATTTAACTTAAGTGTCAGTAAATTTTTTACCTATGACTCATTGCATTCTGCAGCATTACTCATGTAACAAAGTCATGCCGTTTACCCAATCAGTTCTGAAATTTCTGGTATATTAAATCAGTTATCTTTCAGGAAAGCAAGTCTGCAGTCTCTTACAGATAAGCACATGGGGTCCTATCCCTGAAATACAATTCACACACACCTTAACACGCTTCCAATTCCTGTGACTCAGTCCAGTTGAAGACATTTGTCTTGGCTAGAAAGAGTTTACCTTTTCACACTAACTTCCTTTGCCCCTGTACTTCTAGGTTACAGTACTTAAAGGGGGCCAAATTACTTCAGGTATTTTGTTTCCACATGTCCATACATCCCACTGTTTTTTTGAAAGAGAATTATGACCAAGTTTCATGCATGTCTGTTTTATTTGCTTGTGTGACTTGTAAGAACTAGCTAAAAACGCATGTAAACTCGTATGAAAGCAGGAAGATTACAGCTTTTTCTAATTGTGGCAACATAAAAGAATAGTAATTTCTGTTACTCTAGATTTAACAATTTCTTGTCTGAACTGGAAACTACCCTGTAAGACGTGCTTGATGTCTGACCAAATGCATGCCATATGGAATTATGAATTATTCAACCATTGTAGAGAATAGCACAGATGTCACCAGCTTCTTCGGCACCAGCTCAGTTGCTGCTAACTTGCAAATACCATAAAATGAGAAAACCATTCTTATGTCTGCTCTGAATACTGGTTAAACAAGAAGTAACGAGACCTCATTTGAAAAATGCATAGCATTAGAGCAGACAACTGTTTGGGAAGTCCTGAGTTTTCCTGGATCATGTACAGAACACCAGTTGAACAGCCTGCATTCTGCTCAAGTAAACTGTGCTTTGCTCCTACTCCAGAATCTCTCTCTCAGAGCCATTTTAACTTCATATACCAACTAGCTAAGTTTTCTGGTCTTAACTGTGCCTTTATATTCTGCCCTCTAGTTTAAGGAAAGTTTTATTAATTTTACGTGAAATCAACCCCTAACAAATGGCCCGTGCTCCTGAAACATTATTTGTGGGGCTTCCAGAACTGGAGACTCAGGATTAAATATTGTGCTGTACTAAATCTGAACCTGCAAAAATGGGAAGACATTAATTTCCTTCTGATTATCAGCTGGAGTACAGGATACAGCTAAAGAAAGCAAAGGCTCTGAAGAATCAGACCTCCATTATTCTGACAATATGAAGAAACAGCAACTGCTGCTATGCTGATACATTTAATATTCTGATGATTCATACCACCTTGCTGTCTAGAAATCTCAAGTGTAGAACATTCCATTCAGCTTCAAGCAAACCTCAAGAAACAATGGCTTCTTCATTAAAAGCTTTGTCTTTTTTGTTACGTATTTATATTCTACTGAAGAATTCTTAATTTAATTCCCTTTTGTACCTTCACACTACAAACGTTCTAGAAGTATAGACTAAAAATCTGTGCAGAAGTCTATATTCCATATGCAAACTACTGCAGCATTCTGTGATTGAGCTTTCATGGAGTTGTATTATCTAACTTCCCATTACTAGTTCAGGACTTCAAAGGTAGGTTGAATACAAGCTAGATGTTTTTTAGTACAATTTATGTGGAAGACGGGATCTTTTCTGCTTTGCAAGAAGTCAAACAGCACATTGTCCTAGGGCAAATAGTTCTGTAAGCTGAAATGAATGATCAGTATACATGCTTGCAGAATCAAGGTCCAAGGTCAGGAGACTTCCTATGAATGAGAACACATCAGGAAACAACAGCTTCGTACTTTCACCAGCTGGCCAGGTTTGATTTTTATTCACAGGGAACATTCAATATATCAACACTTTCTTTTAAGTTAAAGTCCTCACTCCTGATCACATTCATTCCTTTACAGTTAGTAACAGTAATGTTCCCTTTTGCAGCTTGGCTTTGAGTCATGAATGTGGCTCTCCCTAACAGACAAGCAGGCACCAGGCTTCCTGTGAGAATGCCAGATGTCACTAAAAAATATCATAAACATAGTTGTCCCCTTGTATTTCTGTCTGTGAGGAAGATATACAGCAGTAGCATACTATGAAAGCAATGACTTGATGCATCAGTATTTATAATACTTCTAGGCGTCAGTACAGCAATTCTTGTAAGAATTCATCAAGTGCATATTTTTACTATGAGAACAGAAAATGTCAGAGGAATTAATTCAATAAAACTAGCAATAATTAAGTAGGAACCAGAAGAATTATAGAGATCTCATTACTCCTATAAATTTAAAAAGTGATGATTTATAGTTAAATACCAATTAAAACATGCAGCAATTGCTTTTAAATGTAACTAATTGCTATCTTAAGAGCACCTGCAGTATGCTATTGCAAGTATCTTAACCACATATTATTTCACTAAAAAGTAAGTACAACCCGCACATTAACACTTTCTGGAAAGTGTTTCTGGAAAGTGAGGACGGCAAGTACTATCTCCAGTTCAGGAGAGTACAATACACAGATTTAACATGACTTGCCAAGGGTTAGAACTGCAGGTAAGGGAAAAGCCACTAACCCAGCAATCTTTAAACATTGGTCCTGTCACAGCTTCAGGTTAGTTCAAATAAAGTGATGTTCCATTATCTTTTATGATAACATGATCCTTAATATTATTTAATATAAGATGGCAACAAAGGACATGGGGAAAAAAGCAGCTAACTGAGCCCACCAAGAACCCTCAGTTCAGAAGCATCCTCTGATTGTTTTTGATGAAAAAACATTCCATGTAAAAATAATTTCTCCTCCACCACCTGAAGTTTTGCAGTGTAGATGCTACTGAACCACTGCAATTTAAAGCTTAGGTCATAACCAGCCTACACCATGCCTGCAGACATTGTTACACCTATTTATATTCAGCTACTTAACTAGATGAAGTATCAGATTAACCGTAACCATACTTTTCCAGGCAGCTTTTTTAACCTAAAGTATTAATCATACCGAAGTTTTTGGCATCTAGCTTTGACAACTACTAATAGATACAGAAGGTAATAGTGGATATGTAACTTGACACTAGGTGCCATAATGAGAAGGTTGAATTAGTGCTTTGTACATTTTTCACAGCTGCAGCACAGAGGCATTTATGTATAAATAAACCCAGGATCACACTAGCCATGTGTCTTTGTTCAGGCCTTGTGGATTTAGGCATTGGACCAAACCCACAGCTCCCCCTGCTCTGCAACAAACAGTTGGACTGCAACACAAAGATCCCCATTCAATTATGTAGCTCGTTAGGCTCTTCCAGGCTGGAGAAGTCAGATTTTCAGACTCTGGTAAATGCTAAATTGGCGAGTGTCTTAGCAGGCAAGGAGTGCTGCACATTCCATGCATTTTCAAGGTTGTGGTCTGTTTCCAGAAAGCAGTTGGCAAGGATGATTGATTTCGAGAGTTCAAAACCAAGACCAAACAGTGCCATCCACAAAAAAAAAAGTAGAAAATGGAAGAAGTAGGGAAAGTAGAGAACTGTGAAACATTATATTCACTAAAATTTAATTTTCATTCACACTTCCAGATTAAGCTAAAATGAAACAATGGACTTGCCCATCTGTGGGGGCTATTTCAGAGGCTAAGCCACATCAGTATTCAGATAAACTTGCATAAGGGGAAAAACATTCTTAAAAATGTGTTTTCTGACAGATTAGAAGCTTGTCTCAAAAAACCCATACAGGGGCTCCAGGGCATCCGTCTGATCTTTTCCTGGTCTACATTTCAGGTTATCATATCTCTCGGATCTGACAGCACAAATACAAGGCTGAGGAACCACTCAGTTCATCCTGGGCTGCTCTTCCAGTATTAGAGTGTTCTACTGCATAGAAATACAACATCCTTATTTTTATGTGCAATCAGGACCCCATCAATTACCAAACATTAAGCCTTGAAGTTCACTTAAATGCACTTGGATATAGATGAGCTGTTCTTCCCCACAATTGCCCTTAAAACTTCCTGAAATAATTTGTTCAAAGGATAAAGAAGGCACTCCCTTACATTAAGACATTGCAAGTTTTACCCAAGTTGAAATAAAGAAACAAGTTTTACTGATAAAGGAATACTGACTGGGACAGAAGGGTAGAAAAGAGTTGCTCTTCAAAGCACTCAAAGTCAGACCCTCGCTCTACAGCAATTCTATTGACTCAGTAGGTGTACAAATACAGATTCTCCCAAAAAGAATTGTATTTTAATCTAAGTTTTTCCTTAACAGCCTAGAAAAATCAAAGGACATATCTCAAATCAAGCTAATTTGGTTTAATGATAACATAGCTTTCAAAAAAATAGGCTTTTGAAAGATTTCTGCAGTCTACCACACCTTCTAGCAAACTACATCGACAATTATACTGTCAGAAAAGTTCAACGTCTCCAGATACGAGTTACTGAGCCATGTGCTGGTTCTGTTAGACTACAGTTGTATTCATTAGCAAACTTCCCTCAATACAGGAACTGTAGTCCATTAGAAAGTCAGATGGCTTTCATGATTTCTGATGAGTATTTTCTGGATTTTGACATGCAGCACAGACCACTATCAAATGCATTCTTCCTGTAATATGCCTCATGATGCACATCATTAACATAGCTTCTCTTTGTGCTTATAGTTACAGAAAACCCCAGAATGCACTTCTCTACAAAAGAAAAAACTGCTTTTTAGTTGATAAAGATTGCATTCATAGCAAATATTTTTCAACCTCTCCCCTCCCCATTGCTAAATCTATCTTATCAAAATTAAAATGGAAAGAAGGATTTTTTTATGGCTTAGGTTTCTGAAAGCATTATTAATTATAATGCAGTTCTATCAAGTAAACATCTTTTGTGCTCTGCAAGTAATTTAGAACTGGACTACTTCTCTTCTGAAATAGTACAGCAGCATGGGTATAAACCAGGTTTAGTTTTCCTAACAGAAGGTAATCAGGAAGAGGCTGCAGTAGCAAAAAGTAATTGCAACCTTATCTTCCAATAGGAAAAGGAGCACAGCAAGAGTGATACTGATGCAATGCAGCAACAATTCCACTAAAACCCAGGTAAAAACAGAAGCTCCCTCTGTTTTTTGAGGGGGAAAAATGGCAGAAATAATCTGTCCTATTCTTCAGAGAACACCTCTTTTCTCCTATGCAGAACAGAAAGCTACTGATATTTTCAGCAAATGCATTTCTCTGTACTACATAAGCCCTTTAACTAATTTTTCCTGCAATAAGACTGCCATCTGGCAACAATTTAAAGGCAATACTGACCAGCAACTGAGTTAAATCATTGACAAGAAGTGGATAAACCTAAATCCTTATTAAAAATTTTCTTCCTCCCCTCTCAAATGACTAAATATTTTCTAACAAGGCAATTTTAAATGTACTGATGTTTGTCTTAGGAAATTAGTACTGTATGTCTCATTTGAGGTGGGAAGCAACTTCATTTCCTGCTTTTATCAACGATGTTATCCTCAAACAACACATTCCTTTAGTGTCCTGTGGATATTTTGCCTCGTGACATTTTTCATTCATCCTATACAGGAAACAGGGAAGGAATTAGCAGGTTCAGCAGGTGTACTCAAGGGAAAAGGGATGGGAATGTCAGTTCTTCCTCATTTCCTATCTCCCATGTTGCAAAAACCCACAGGATTTGAATAAGCAGTAATAACTGAGCATAGCATAACACATGCTACCTTCCTTCTCGAAGGAACGTCCTCTCCTGTGCACTTAGCACTGATGCAATTTGCTGAGAAATAAGGGCCAGCCATTTGCAGAACTGCCCGTGTTTCCCTGCCTACACCCATACAAACTTTATACAAAGAGAATTAAGAAAAGTCCGCTTCTCACAACTTAGATGTAGCATTTGGAAATTGGCGGTACAAGAGATTTTGACCCAAACCCCAGCCCTTAAAGGTTAAATTGTATAATAAAATACAGCTCGCATTTTTAACAGTCAGCCTTTGCTTTATTAGTAAAGTAGAAAAAGAATTTACACAGTGTAAGTTGCTGCATAAAGTTACCTCTGTGATTCAGAGCTGGACTTAGCCTGAGGAAACTACTCCTGGCACTAAGATCTGTATCTTTGTAAGAGACAAAATATTAAGGAGATTACGAAAACATACATTGCTATTAACCACAACTCACAGGGAGGCAAAACCTGCCCTCTGTTCATTTAAACCTGTATGTGCTGAACTTAAGAAATGTTTAACTCATAATTATGAAGTTACTCCTTGAAAATAGTTTTCCTAATGGATTTTTCTAGTTTATTTTGTCATGATTAATTAGCTTACTTCCACAATAAGCATGCTTGACTGACTGAGTGGAAGGTAATAGAAGTATCCGAGAAGGTAAAGCGTGCTTGCATTTCATGCAGAATACTGAGCAAGAACCACGAGAATGACTTAAGATTTGATACATCTGACAAGAAGCAACATATAAATAAATACACATGCAGGATACCAAAACGAAAGACTCCTCACTGCAGGCTAATAATGCAGATGCACCATGACTGCACACTCAGTAAACTGTATCCTAGCACCAGCTAGTGGTAAGAATTGCTGAAGCCATTTTTACAAGAAAAACGAACATGTTCATAATATAAAAGCTTCCGATTATTATATATTGCCTCCAAGCCATCAAGACTGATTTTATTTTTAAAAATGCTTCCAACAAAACCAGTGTTAAATATTGGTTTCACAGAGCATGCCTATACCATCTATGCACCTCAAGTATTTTTGATTGATCCAGTTGCTAGGAGTTGGAAGAAGCAGTAGTGCAACCACCAAATGCTTTCGCCATACTCAGTGCTGTTTCATCCTCAGAGGCAGCTTGTCACTACACAAGTAGCAGGTGGTGAAAACAAAAGTTAAACACTGTTCTTACAATGCTTTCCCTTCCACAGGGTATTGCCAACATTTTCTCTCAACATAAATATTTCTTGTGTTTAAGTAAATTTAAGTGATTAATTCAGCTAAGAAACTTGTGGTCATGCATTTTCTGGACCCCATCCTGTAGTGTTTGAATCAGTTTACAGAGGCAGTCCTAAAACATCTGCTCTAGTTTGCAATGGTTACCATCCAGTGTCAGTTGATAAATCTAAATTTACCTAAATTTAAATGGACCTCCTCTTTATCCCTGTGTCACTGTTGGTGTAATTGACACAGAGGAATTTTAGCCCGTTCATAGGGTCATTACTCAGGTAATGGCTACTAAGTCCTACATAACTTACCTGATGGACTGAAGACCTCGGCAGCTGTCAAGTTCTGGAGAGGGCAATGTTCAAGTGAAGCATGTCTGTTCAGTCTTGGACAGAAGTCATCTGTTCTGTAAAATGGAGAAAATAAAGTCTTAGGTTCCACTGCCTGTGACCAAGAGGTAGTGAAGTGACTTCACCGACTTGGCACCATTACCCTGCCCCAGGAGATATCCTGGTTATCTTTTTGCTCAAGTCGGTCATATGGCAATTGTGGGAAGGCCATCTGGAGCATGCATAGGGAAGTCAAATATCTAAGACTAACTAGGTATGGTCTATCAATTCCATAAAGTGGTCCTGAAAAGGAACCTCTCCATAGCTATAGGGAAAGAAGCACTTGTTGGTCAGCAGATGAGGAATCTACGTACAGTGTACCAGGCAAGCAATGAACTCAAACAAGAACCAAAGCAAGCAAACCGTGAGACATTTGTGAGTAGTGTAAAACTCCATTGATAAGCTTGGACGCTGCTTTAGGTTGTGAAAAAGTAGATTTTTATAACAAAACCTGCTCCTGGTCCAAAGATGACCTAGGCTGTAGAAAGCAGAAATAAAAATAAGGATTGTGAAGGACCTTGAGGCTAAGTTAGAAAGGATCATCTAAACCAGAAGGAAGTGAAAGAAGCAGGAATACTTAAGTGCTTGAGTTTTAAGAGTTTCATTCCCCAGGACATTTCAAGCCCAAGTTATCTAAATACCTTAGTAGTTCAGCCAATTCTTTGTTCTACCTGTCAAAAATGCTCTTTTAGAAAAAAGGTAATATTACTTAAATCCAGAGCTATTAAGTAACCAGTAACCCTAGCAGTTCAACTGTATCAGTCTTTCCCAGAGAAATTATTAGTTTAAGCCATAACATGCAGCACAAAGTCTCCTATGTTTAGAAGTACAAACTAGAATAGCACAGAAAGATTTGATAATAGAGACCTTGTTCCAATTAACAAGAGAAGAACTGGACATACTGGTATCACTTTGGTCCAGCTAGTTTCAAGGCCACTTTAGACCCTCTGATGAGAAAAACCTTTTCTAGAAATATTTTTCCCTGGCATGGCTCACTAAGTCTTCTACACGCAAGAAATTCCCTGTCTCTAACCACGTAAGAGTCTCTTTTTCAGTCACCCTGAATGTATTCAGTCAGGCATCCAGATTTACGAAAAAGTTTTTGCTAGTATTTGTCTCTACCGTTTGCTGATATTATGTGCCTGTGTGCTCACACACACCCAGGTAACCTGAAAGTCTAATTCATAATTTTAGAGAGCACAATAGCAGCAATATTGATATTTTCAGAATACAATAAATATAAGCGTTCAGAACGTCAATCAACTGAAGATTTGTAGGCTTCTCTGACCACCAGAAATAGTGTAAATTGAAGTGCAAATCCACTGGAACACCACCAGGTGGTATATATTCTCAATGTAAATGCAGGGAAAGTAAAGATGACTTGTACACACACAGGCAGATTTACCTAAATTTCAAGCACAAATAAGTGAGTACACCATATAAGCAACAAAAGCAAAAACTTCCAGGCAAGGACAATTGAGAAGGCTATCTGGCAACAAACAGCGGCAAGAGAGGAACAAAACCCAGCACAGATTATGCCAAAACTAGACAGCTTGTTTCTGTTCAGTGTGACTGAATGATGGGTTCTGGAAAAACAATACTAACAGTCATAGATGTGCCCTAATACAAGTGAAGAATACTACAAGGAAGCGACCGAGTTATAGAACAAGAGTGTTTGAGACAAGGTTGATATTGGAAACTGTATTTTTATTGTAACAATGGATATTTCTGTCATGTTCCCCTCACAATTAGCCAAAATCTGCCACTTGCCTTTTTAATGCTGCCAGTCTGTTAGCCTCACTGGTTTTGGGTACCTCTGAAAAAAAGGAGCAATTGGCCTGCTAGAGCATTTCTGACTCCGAGAAGGTAGCATGTTGCAGTAAGCTTCATAGAGACATTTATAATTTAAATGAGCAGCTTGAGAGCCCTAGGATTCATACATGGAGGACTTCTACATCAAGAGTGACATGCTAAAATATTTACAAACAATGTGAGTTTCTGCCATTTAATGACTCTAAACTATAAATATTAATCCCAGGCCCAGGGAAATAAAACAGTATTTTGTTCCTCTACATCCTTTTTCACCTTTTGCAAATAAGCGTACAATGACACTCCTAACTACAAATCCCTTTATCCACATAAGAAACTCCATTTGTGTCAGTACTTTGGTTACCACAGTTGAGATAAATACGAATTATTTCCAGAAAGAAATGTAGCTTTGAACTTTGACAAAGATTCTGTCCTTTTGGATTCTATCATAGCTTTAAAAACATACTGTCCATACTACACAGATCCTCAGAGTTTCCTCTCAATGTTAGTAAGGCCTTACAGCAAAAGAGGAGTGAGTCTTGTGGCAGATGCACCCGCCCCAACAATGGCCCACAAAAGCTTCCCACCTACAAGAAAGGCTTGTACTCTAGCTGATATAGTATGTATTTTGTTCTATGTTTTCATTGTCTCTAGGTATAAGGCTCTAACATGTCAAACTGGAGCCTTTTCTTAAAATAACCCCCAAACTTACACAGGTGTAATTAGTCTACCTACTTATAAAATTAAATGTTAATACAGCTACATTAGAATTAAATTAATCCAGCCTAATAAACTAGTTCAAGCATATTTATATGAGGATTTGTTACTACTAAAATTAGAGGTTTCAAAACTGATTTTGGTATACCTAAGCAACGTTTTAAAATACAAGCACATCCTGACAATTCCAGGTGGGAAGATCACCGTGTCCTGTTATTTTTCAGTCTGCTGTTGCTTGGCGAAGTTAAGCATTCCCACAGAGGCATTCAAATTCTCTGGTTTCAGACTGTGCATTTTCCTTATGCTTGAAAGGTTATCTTTGTTTGTTGGGAATATGGTGGATCATTTTAAAAAGCTTCAGTTTGACAAGAGCAGGCAGCCAAGTGATTTGCTTGGATTCAAGGAATGGGATTCCTCTGTCCAGGTACTATACGAGTACTTTTTGTGTCCAGGCTTATGACAGTTTTAATGTTACTCCTTGATGTACCTGCACAATGACTGTGAAAACAAAATAATCCAAGTAATGTAAAACATTTCTGTATTTAGACCTCTGATCTATAACTGTATTAATGCCTCCCATCTTCTATGGGTTTAAGTCATCGGGTTTTCCTCTGGAAAAATGGCAAATTCTTAACATTTCCATGTAAAAATAGTCCTAGCCCAGGAGGATTACAGGTCTTTGACAGTATTATGAATACAAAAGTCAAGTGAGAGAGAAAATTATTTTCCTCTTCAAATTAAAGGAAGGGAGACACTGTTGTGCCCTGCAACACAAACACCTCCCAGGAGGGAGGTTTTTTCCTCTCAGGTACTTGCTCAGAATTGCAAAATTGAGGAAAAAAAAATGATTTACACGGGACATCACAACGTACGTGCAGCAAAAAAGGGTCTCGCCTGTCAGAGCGCCGGCCCAGAGAAACCGCCCGCGCCTCCTCAAGGGCGAGGATCTTCCCGTACATCACCTCCAGCTAGATAAATAATTTCCCCTCAGCCACTGTTTTTTTATTTTATTTTATTTTATTTTCAGCCAGAGGCGAGAAAACCACCTCCCTGCGGAGCTGCATTACTACGAGAAGAAGAAAAACAGACCAAAAAAACCCCACTCAGAAATAGGGAAAGAGAACCTGCTCTTCGCCACAGCTCATTGTCTGGGATGAGGGGTGGCGGCTGGAGGTGCGGGGTGCGGGGGCCGGCTCCGGCAGGTGGGATGAGCTGAGGCGGTCCCGGGGACGCACCGGGGCTGACACGGCTGA
>VYZM01020503.1:1418880-1430965 GCA_013398915.1 Dromas ardeola
GGGCGTGGGGGCGGTGGGCAGAGCCGGGGGCGAGGCTGGGAGGGGACCGCGGCGGCGGCGGCCCGGGGAGGTGGAGCCGGGCCCGGAGGAAGGTGGCGACCGCGGCTGCGGGGTGGGCGAACGGGCAGCGGCTGCAGGTGTGAGGTGTGGATGTGGGAGTCGTGGTCCTGCGGGAGAACGTTATGGAGAGGGGGGGGCCGGGGGGTGGAGGCCAGGGCGAGGGAGGAGGATGGCGGCACAGGCCCTTTGGAAGAAGGGGTTCCGTCCCTTGGGCTGCTTTTTGGGTTTTTTTTCCTTGAAAATGCTGTCTTGGAGGTGTCAGCTGGTGAAGCGGAGCTCTATAGCCACTGCCAGCCTAATGTTGCAAGACAACTGTTGCTTTCCAAACAGTTTGTAATGCACCCTCTTCAAAAGTTCTGGCAATTCGCACGCCTTAAAGGTCGCTGCAGATCGAGTGTCTGCCAAGATGGGTGAGCGGGAGCTTGGAGAAATTAATGTCAGAGTTGGTTTCCTCATTGGAAATGGCCTTCCTAGGACATGTCGCGTAAATCAGAGGTTTCTTCATGATGGTGACACCATTGTGAAGAATGCTTGGGGTGAGAGAGAAAATTTGCAAGACAGCTAGGACAGATCAAGAGTGGTATTGATGTACTTTAGAAGGGACAACAGTATCTTTAAATATATTTTATATTTGAAGCCAGAGCAGCAAGTGGAGTATTGCTGATAACCATCTTACGCACAGGTAGCTGAAGTCTTCAGTAAAGTTACAAGTGGTTTCAAATTCATATGAAGCTGCAAAATTTCCATTTTGAACTGGTAAAGAAAACTTCAACTTGTTTTCAACTGTTGAAGAAGGAAGGGCATGTGAAGTGGTGGCACCTGCTATCTGATCATTCAGGGGCAAGAGAAATATTTTTCTTATTTTACGTTTGAGTAATCAGTGGACAGCTCTTGAAAACAACAGGACTGCTTGTGTTTCTGATGCCATGCCAGTTTGCTGTTCCCAATCCATGCTCTTGACTTTGGGCATGTTATTTGGATGAAAAGTCTTTCAGTTTTTTCACACATACCAAGTAGATTAGGAGAACTGGAGATGTACAGCAGTGTGGTATTTAATTATTACGTTGCTGTGTTTTGACACTTGCCACATTTTAATAAAAATGGTGTGCACGTTAAGAATTCAGGTGTGCTTTCCTTGGTGTAGACAGCTCTTCCAGCTATTGAAATGTGTCATGGTGAATCAGTGATAGCATTGGCACTCTTCGCACAGAGGGCTGCACATTGATAGGTGGGGGGAATGACTTCTGAGAAACAAAAAAAGCTGTTGGACTTGTAGAGAGAGCAGCACCAACCATCTAGTAGTACCTGTTAGTCTTCAAGCATATTGGTGGTTGGACTTGATGACCTTAAAGGTCCCTTCCAACCTAGAGGATTCTATGATTCTGTATAGCTCCCAGGGTTTGCTAGGGCAGAAGTGTCCTAACAGCCTGGTGGCATAGACCATAAAAATGAGGCCAAGTTTCACTTATAGTGAAACACTAGTTACATTAAATAAAAGGCAAATAATCACTTTGGATAATGTATCTTGGATAGAAATGCCATGATAAGGATAGTGTTTGGAGATTCCTGAATGGATGCCCGTTTAGTGTAGGTATGGGGATGCGAAGAACAGCCTTCTTCCAGAGCAGCATGGAAGATGGGGGATGATGAAGTACTTCTGTACATTTGTATAACCCATCCTTATTTTTTGACATGAATGCTTGCTTGAAAATGGAAGGGAATTAAAGCAGAAAGTCAAACTACTATTTTTCTGTAAAAACTGAAATGCCTCTTGAAGTCCCATCCTTCAGCGCGATGATGTCCCCGTTCCACTGTTGTACATAAAAGCCTTGACCCTTAAGGGTAAACAAGTAATAGTATATAAAAAGGAGATCTGAATGTTGTTGCTGGCTGTCTGTTGCAAACAGAAGTTCAGAGAGATTAGAGATGACCAGTGTGTTAATGTATCATTGGAATCCAGTTTATTTGCAGTGTGCCTGCAAGACCTTTGAATGAGGATCTCGACCAGAAAAAAAATAAATTAATCTATGGCTTATAGCAGTAGGACAGTGCTTTGGTCGTTATGAGTCATTTACTTACTGGTGGAGATTGGACACTGCTACTTAAATGTTTTTTTTTTAATCAGGGACTTATAAACAGCTGGAGTTCATAAACTCATGTGTTGACTATCTGCATCGACATGCCTTTTTGAAGTTTTGCAAAATATTTGCTGTTGAATTTGTTAGCACGTGAAAGGGCAGGTATGATCCTGATACTTAATGCTTTCCCTCCAGTGAAATAATTTCTTTTACCAATGTGTTTTTTCTCTGATTGTATTCTTAGCTGAAAAATATTTCTTCTCTGCCTCTGTATAAAACATGCCTGTAGACAAAAGCTGGAGGCTGAGTCCTGTTTTGTAAAAAGAAATGACTGAAATGGACTTCTTCGTGTAGGAGTAAATCAGCAATGTGCTTGTCTGAGAAAATTTTCATTTGAATTTACTGTCTTTGCAAGTAGAATGGGAAGTGTACTTATGTCTGAAGATTGGAATGGTATTTCTGAATATTTGCAGTTGTCAGAGACTCGTTATTTTCTGTTGACTTCTCTTGACTAGTTGCTGTTTAATTAGTAGACTCGTGTTTTATTTTTGTGTTGGTGATTTCTTGGCTTATTTTCTCCGTTATCCGACTAAACCTTTCTAAGGTGTAACAGTTCATTTGGTTACATGGCAGTGAGCAAAGCCTTTTTTCCTAATGAACAATAGGTAATAGAGTTTAGTGTTCAGAAAATCATTGTCTGGCTGTTTTTTCTCCATTCTTATTCTGGCAGTCTTGGGTAACTGAAAATACCTTTGCAATTAGGTGCCCATAGATAGTGCTTCCTGTTTTTGTCAAATACATATTTTAATATTTCAGAGTTAACATGAACTTTTTTTTTTTTTTGGCAAGCCTTGTTTCATTTAATACATTGAGAATTTGTGGATTAGAGTATTCAGTATTAAATTGAAAAAAGGTAAATGTCCTGATGTTAAAAAAATACAATAAAAAAAATAATCATGCGCTGCAACTAAAAACTAAGACAAAGAAAAAGAGCCCTGCAGTATCCCAGCCGGAACCGCTGGTCATTAGGAAAGCAGACTGTTGAGACTTTCAGGTTTTGTTCCTGGTTTTATAATAAACGTGTTTTTACCGGAGCAGTGACGTAATGCATGTCCCGTTTTCAGCTTCCAAAATAGGATTGATGCTCTTATGTCTGGTTTTTCCTTTCTCTGAATTGGAAGCAACATTCTCTTTCAAAGTGCTTTTTTTGATTCTGGGATTTTTTTAAAAACCCCCACATACAGAAATTATAAATATGGCTTATAAAATCAGAAGATAGACTATTTAGTAAAACCTAGGAATGCTTACTAGAAGTAACATCTGCTTTAGTTTAAAAAAGACGATCTGTAATGTTGGTTTTGTATAAAATCACTTGCTCTTGTTTGTAAACAGTATTCCCAGCCAGTTATGTCTTTTGTAAGGGAATATTTAAAATTCTTAAGCGTAGAATTCAGAAATAAGGTTAAAATATTTTTTGTTTCAAGTGTTTTGTTTTAGAGTGGCCACAGTGTGTGTTTAAGTATGAATGCCTTGTATATTCTTATCTAAATAAATATAATTTGTTGCCTAACAATGAGCCTTTTTAAATACACTTTTCTGACACACTAAGATGGTATGATGCAGTAGGTCTTCTTTTGCTTGTGTTTCTTTTCTAGATGCTTCAATGTCTTGAGAAAGTGCACAGTATTTTTTTACTCATGAGATACAGTAGTAGGTAGTGGTTTGAATTACATATGACTTGTCAATGTTTTCTGGAAATTAATTTTAAAAATTCAGGTTACTGTGCTGGTCAGCATGCTTCATTCTTGGCATAGAACCTTTATTTAGCTTTTCTTAGGGACTTCAGTCAATCTTCAAAGTTTCCTGTTGTAGATATTATTAACATTCAGGACTTCGATAGATGCAGGTATATGTTGCTGTTGAGATTGGAGGAAAGATTGAGTAGAAATAGTTGTAACCTCTATTTGATGGAGCTGCTGACGTGACTTTTTCAAAGTACTAATACAGTTGTAAACTATTGCTAGCTTTAAAACTGATTTAATGTGGTCATCATCACTTCTTTAAACTTAATATATCACAATTCCCCTGATGACAAATCAGAGCAGTATCATTTTCTTTGGGACAGTCCTGGAAGACCTTGTATTGGTCTTGACTGTAAGTGTACCTAAAAAGTCATTAGTGTGTGAAGTCAAAGCTTGTTTCTGCTTGCAGTGGCTAGAGTAAATACATTGGTGATAGTCATTGATCACACGGGAACTAGTATTTGTGCAGCAGTTGTAGAGTAGGTTTCATATTTTCTTGTTTTTGTTGAACTTGGTGTACTAGAAGTTAACCCCCAGATTTAGTGTTAAAGATGCTTTGTCTTCTGTTCTTACATGATGTTTCATTTAGGTAGAAAGAAAACTAGTGACTGTATATAAGTCTGTGTATAGTCTTATTCTTTTCCCCAGTGCAATTAATCTTGCTTTCCACATAGTTGAGTTCATTGTTAACAAAACAGGTAAAATGGAGTCAGAAAAAAGTGGGGAAATGTTTTCAGGCATTTTTTTAAAATTGGAGAGCTCGTACATGTAACTTGTCAGAACTGCAGGTATAAAACTTCAAGATGAAGTGTGTGTTTGAAATTAATAGCTTTATAAATACTTGTTGAAGCTTTTAGTTTACTGTAGCTTAATTTCTCATCTATTTGTATTTTATGGTCAACTGGTTCCTCTGGTAACTTGTAGCTGCAAGAGTGCGGAGTAGCGCAGTCTGTTAGGAATCTACCTGAACTGTGTTGTGTGGAGGTTTAAATCCATCAGTATGTTAAGATTTGTCATCTTCTCCTAAGAAATACCATTGAGAGGTTTGGATATAACCAGTTCTTTAAAAGCTGAATAAAACATTTATAAAATTTGTAAAAATACCAGGCTGATTTTTTGTTTTGAAATTTTTTTTTTAAAACAATATTAATTCAAAGCAAAATAATTTTGAGTTAGTATACAAAATACAATAAAGGTGTATTTTTACTGCTCAAATGGAAAAAAGTTAAAAAAAAATAGTAGTTTCTGACTGCTTTTCAAGTTTTTGACTAATTTATTTAACAACTTGGGTAAGAAAGCTCAGCTTAGAGGAAATTTTCAGCTTGACAGGACTTCCCCTTAGCATTGACCCCTTCAACCCATCACTTAATTGATATTTACATATTGTCTCTCAGATTCTTTACATTCAGTGGCTGAGTAGTGATGGTGTTGAATGTTTGCTTCTGTAAGACAGTGCTTTAAATCCTTATTGTCTTATCCTGATCTAGAGTCCTAGGTTAAATGCCTTTCTTGTTTATTCAGTGTTGAAATTCACATGCGTACTTCAGGTGACTGTCACTTACTGCAGTGTAACATGCGCTTCTGTAGTAGGTTTTCTAAATCACTTCTGAGAGCCATGGTAGAAAAAAGTTATATGAACGGTTATATGAAGCCCTTGTCATGGAGGGACTGTTACTCTTCAATGAGGGGGAGGAGAAAAGGTAGAAATAGGCAGCTGGAGTCAATAACTACTTAAACTTCTGTGCTGCAGCCGGGGTAGCTCATCAGGCTGTGCTCTAAAATCATGGCAATAAAAGGTTGTTGCTTTTGTTGCCTTTACATGAGCAATGGTTATTTTGTTTTGTAGCCAAGCATAGAAAAACAAGACGTTTGTTACTAAAAATAGTTTTTCACACTAGGAAATATTTTGGTGCCTCTCTTGCTATCCAAAATACTTCATTTATAAATGGACATTGTGTGGGTATTGTCCCAATGAATAACAGTGCTGGATTTTTCTCTGTTATTCAGGCCTCAATCTCAAGTACAGAAGTTTATACTGACTCCAACTTTTGCGTTTTCTTTAATGAGCATTTCCATGTGCTAAGGCAACTTCCAGCAGGTGACAGGCAGCCTATGGATCAAATGTCAGGAACCATTTGCCTAAAGCATTTGCGCAAAAATGTCTGAAATAGAAATCAGATTTGTCAGGAGGGAAAATAAGTTAGGATATCAAGGCTGAGGGAAGTAAAGGGTATGTGGAAGATGGGTGAGAAGCAACTGTGTGCTAATGCATGAGAAACTTAGAGCCAAAGGGACGTTATTGTCATGGCAAGATTTAGCAGTCTCAGGATTGTAACTAGTAATGAAACCTGGGGAGATTATTCTCTACTTGGTCGGTAGTTTCTTGGTGTTGGCTATGTTTTCCATCAGCGCTAGAGAAAATTTTAGAAAATGTATCATTCCTAGGAATTGATTTGTACTTGTCAGATGTACTGAAATAAATTCCAAAAGGAATGCTTTTCTTCAGATGTTGAAAATCTGCACAGATGGAGCTCCTTATCCCGTAACTGGTCTTTGCTGTCAAACTGTAAATCCCATGGAACCAGTTGCAAAACTGGAACTGAAATACAGATGTTTCAGCTGTTTGTCTAAATGCTAATGTAACATGGAAATATCAGGACAAAAGGAGTTAATCCTGGAAGAGCTGTATGCAACCAAAGTGTCCTTTTCAAGGAAGTTTTTCCTTATGAATTTCTTAAGCAATGCAGCATTTGTACAACACTTGGCAGTATTTTCACTGTTATGCAGCATTGAGAATTCTTACAGTGCAAAGATGTGAAGGATTATATGAAATTTATTTGGAGTATGTTTTGCTTGAATGTATTTTAAACTGAATGTTAGTATTTATCCAAAGTACGAAGTAAAAATCAGTTAATCATTGTTACAATAAGAAAACTAGAGAGGGAAGAAATAGCAGTACTTGGATAAAGAGCTTTAAGGGATTAGGTACCAGTTAACCTCCAAAAAAGGGTATTGCTCATTTATTGAAAATTCTGTATGAGGGAGAATAGTGCTTCCAGCAATAATGCTTTTTTGTATGTATTTAAAAAAAGAAAAGGAAGTGAGTTGATGTACTAGACTCTTAGATATGGCATCATTCTGATTTTGTCTTAAGCCATGAGTTTCCAAATTTGGTGCCTACTTGAACTAGAAAACTTTTTGAAACCTCAGCCTTCTGTTAAACAAGAATGCCAAATGTGTTAGTGTAATAAAATACCTTAATAAAAGGCTCGATTTTAAGGAAGAATTTCCTATTTCTAATACGGGAGAGTGGAGACTCAAATGCGTGCATTTTGTTAATTTGAAAACCACTGAAGGTCTTTCACAATGCTTTGATACTAAATTTTCATGAAATCTGACTCCCAAAGTTCTTAAAAGTACTCAATCTTGAGCAAGCTAACTTGGTTTTAAAAAACAAATGAAACAATCCTACTTGAGCACATTTCTGTTGAATCATCAGTTAAAACTGGGGGAAAGATTAATGATAGATACCCGTTTTGAGATTATTCGTATCCATTTGAGCTATAATAACAAAACTATAGCTTGGAGCGGAATTTTTTTTTTTTATAAAGCAATATGCTGCTTTGTGACAAATGCTTTGGGAAGAGAAACTACAAGTCTGTGTGTACTTTCAGTTCAGTATAAATTTGTAGGTAAGTACGTGTTACAATTGTCTGTTTTTCTTTTTAGGGCTCATGTAATCAAAGGAGTTTCTTTGTTGTGTGTGTCTTTTCAGAACAGAACAGGAATTCAAAATGAATCAGGTGAGTATAAATGCAAGACTTTATCAAAATACTTAGATGTTAGAACAGTTAATTATTAATAAGAAAAGTAAATCATCCACTAAAAAAGAAATGTTCATTAAAATCTTCAGTGTCATTAAATTTCATAATCCTCCTTTCCACAATGTGTATGCTTGTGAGATATATTTTATTTCATTGATTTAAGTTTTTTATGTGCGAGTTCCCTTTAGCAGTATGTAAGTTATTACTGCTGGCATCTCTTATAAGAACACTTCTTCCGAAAAATCTATTTCATCCTGAGGCTTTTGGTAATAATTCAGCTCCTTATAAAAGTGGCTTGAAAACTGAAGGTTTCCAATTTTTCTTTAACCTTTTTTAGCCACTTTACCATTTGAAATGTGCAGTGAACAATCTGTCACAGAAATTGATTGATCAGAAAGTTTGACACTTTTCTGGAACCTTAAGCGTTTCCCCTAGAATGAAGTGAAAAGACTGGGAAAGTGCATTTCTTTTGCAATGCAGTACTCTGCTGTATGGATGCAAGAATATGCTGGCTGGAGGGTGGTGTTTTAATCAGTGCCAAGTGTACAGGATTTTATTCTGCATTTGTCTACCCAAGTAGGAATTACACATCTGTTTGTCTGTCATGCACAATTGTATTATTTAAAGATACTTATAGGAAAAGTACGTGTTGCCTTAAATTTTTCTCATAAGTACTTCTCCCTTTGGATGATCTTACAAAGCCCCTTTGGCGTGGGAATGTGAACATAAGATATTACACGGAAGAAATGCCGTGTTTTAATGCTAAAAGAGTCAGCTATGAACAGAAGCTCTCTTAGCCAGAAACAACCACAGTACACAGTCATGTAAAATGCTTTGTATGCTTTTTTATTGATGCCTGTATCTAATGAGTGCTTTTATTGCCCTTTATGCCATTATTTAATCATCAGCAGCATTGAATACAATTAGCATTCTGTTGAAGTATGTTCTCCCTGAAGTTATAAAAGTAGATAAATAATATAAGTAGTTACAATGTGAAATGGGTTGGTGGGATGTTTCTTGTTGCTTTTTTCCTCTGATCTAAAGTAAAAAAAATATTTTCAATATATATGTGTGCATTTAAAAAGTAAAAAGCAAAATATAATTTCTGTCAGAGCCCTGAAATACGTATTGTAAAAATACACTTTTGTATTACATTTATACACAAATATAACTAATCATATGTGTATATATATAAAATACAAATAGCATTTACATTTGCACACTTTGAAGCATTAGTAGTCTAGTTTGGGGTAGCTAGGTTAACTGTTGCTTCACAATTTATTTCTATTGAGACTTGACATTGTTTCACCTGTAAGGTTTGTTTTGAATGCACTCAGTGGCACGAAGCGAACAGCCTATTTGTCTGCTTGAGTAACAATCCTGCTTTTTAAGTTGTTCTGATAAGCTTTGGATTCTGTTAAAAATCTGAAAGCTGTAGATCCTAATCTTTAGTTGTTGTATTTGGCTGTTTCCTTCCCATTTGTGTCAGTGTCCCCTCTCGTCCTGCCTATTGTCGTGTTCCCCCAGCCCCAGTCTGTTTCTAGAATTAAGTAGGATTTCTGTGCTGTTCCAAAATAAAGTCTTCATCTTTCTTATTGGGACTGCTAATACTGTTTATGCAGTGCTGTGATGTGATGTATGGTATCTTGCAATTAAATAATGAGATGACCCTGCCTCTGGGAGCAGTTACAATAGCTTAAAGTCTTTCTTAGTGTTTCTGGCTTTCACATTTAGTTTCTAAAGTGTGCAGAGCTCATATGGCTTTTTATTGTTCAATAGCATTCATATTAAGTGTGTTTTTAGCATCAACCCTGTGGTGTTTTTTCTTGCAGTGCCCTTGTCATTTCATTCACTGTTGACAAGTTGTAGTGCCAGGTCTGTATAAGAAATGTTTTTGCCTGATGCCAAACATCTTTTAAGTGTTCTGTTCTCATGTTTCTTTCATTCTGCTTATCTCTGCTTTTGGTGTGACTTCAGTGACCCTGGAACTAATTGGGCTATTGTTAATTTGGTTTGTATGAAAAGACTGCTAGTTTTGTTGTTTATCCCGTAGAAATCTTGAAGCAGTGAAGGAAAACCTTTTCATAAATACTTTGATATGGCCTTCTTGTAGTAAGAAGTAGTATAAAAATAAAAATGCAGCTGTTGTTGGAATTAATGAGTTTCTTGGAAGATTGCTGTCTCAGAATAGACAGTATGCTTTCTCTATCTGTTTTAAAAAGAAATCTTCCTTTAATATGTAAACTACTTCATCAGAATATGCTGAATAATTTATTTTAAAAAACCAAGCAGACGGGGGTTTGGTTAGTAGCATTTACTGCATCTCAGTCTGCATTAAGATAAAGTAGGAAGAAGGTTGGTGCTACCTGGAAAACCTCATGGGCAGTTACTTAAGAAAACGGTGAGGCATATGTTAACAAATTACATCTGAACTTGAACTAAAACTCCCACCCCTCATTCTCTCTGAATTTTTCAATGATTATTTCAAATGTTTCCAATACATCTTTAATTTTCAAGCACACACAGTGAGATTGTGGCCAGATAAGGTTCTTGGACAAGCAGAGACCCTTCTGCTTCCATTTTACCGTGGGCTAGCTGGCTGTTTGTGCCAGCAATCTTCCTTACTCACTCCATCTCCTTTTCACAACTGCCTCTTCTAAAGTCTCACTAACTGAATGTTTGTCATTCATCACAATGTTCAGGATGATTTTTTTCCTTTTCACTCTAATTTCTGATCATCTGTAAACGTCTTGTAATCATCATCTATTCTGCTTAAATACAGCTCGTAATGTTATACTCTCATTTGTGGTTGGTCCATAGGTACAATTATATTGAACGTGGTGTAAAAAATTGCTTAATCAATGTGTTCAAAGGTACTGTCAAAGTGATTGGACTCTGAATTTGATGCAAACAGGAAAAGACAGTTTCGGTTCAGGCACCCCTTCAGCCCTTAAATGATTTTTTTGGCATTGTTCTTAAGTCACTTCGCCTTGGCTGATTTGAATGCTAGCGATGTAATATTTCTGATGAACTTCAGAGTAAGACGCTTAAAAGTGAAATAAGCTTCAAGTGCTTTTGTAGTCAAAATTGCAGTCTTGGAGTGAGTGAAAAATACCATATTAGGACGTTAGTTAAATGCAAAAGTTGGGTGTAGGACATGTACCAGTACACTATCCTTATCAAAAGGTGATTTTTTTTTTCTAAACAGAAAAATAAATTTAAGTGCGGTTATTAAGTGTTGGTGGAAAAGTGATTGAGATACAGTATTCCTTCTTTTGATAGACAGACATTCCTTGGGGATAAGTTGTGATCTGGAATATGTTTTAAGTAGCTACATTTAAATTGCAAATAAAATGAGATTGCACTGATTTGACTGAATTAAGTTGTTGTTTCTTTTACTGTTTAGTATTTGGTTACTTATTACCATTCGTTTGAGGTGTGAAATACATTGTTATGTACTAGGGCATATGCAATTTTCTGGTATTTGTGAAATCCATTGATATGGCAGGTGTCGAATGAGTCTAACTGCTGTGTTCTCTGAATGTAGCTGCTAGTTTTTGATTTATGTAGGTAGATCAAAATAAAGTTCTGATTGTATATTACTCCATACAAATAAACTTTGTAAATGATAGACCAGTTTCGGGATATTTATGGCTAATAGGAGGCGTGATTATTAAGGAGTATGCCATACACATCAGAGGATATGCCACCGTGCTGTACACTTCGGTCTAAATCAGTTCAATCTGATTTTTAAAATTTTGGTAGGTTAAAATTTATTTGCAGGCTTGAGATTTTTAACTACTGATCTAGCTATGGTTGTTAAAAAAAAAAAAAAACAAAAAAAACCCAAAAACAAACAAAAACCCAAACAAAAAAACAAAAACCCCAATACCAAAAACCCCTAAACAAACCAAACGCAAAAATGAAAACCAACCGAAAAACAACCCTAACTCTGTTTGCTTGAAACTTGAAGTGCATCATTCTGATAGCTGTCTTACTGATTCTTTGTAGTTCCCCTCATCTACGCCTATATATAATTTGTTAGAAACCACTGTGAAAAATAGGCTTGATTCTCCCCTAATGAAATTGTGGGCTAATGTACTTGGAAAGATACTTGGGTTTCTTTGTTTGGTATGCTGGGAAGACTGTGTTTCTTTTTGTCTGAGACATGGCTTCTTGTGTATCAGTGCAAGGCTAACAGATGTCTGAAAATCAAACTTCTTTCATCACTATTTTTCCTTTTGGATTGTTGGAAAAGCAAAATAAAACTGTGCTGTGCTTTGCATAGACTTCAGCTATTATAACTACAGAATAAGGATTA
>VYZM01020503.1:1431008-1446454 GCA_013398915.1 Dromas ardeola
CCCCAGCCCAAGTCTCTTCACTCTCTTGGATGGGAAGGGATTTCTGGCATTCTATTCCTTCCATGGTATCCAATTTGGGGGTCTTTCTCCCCTACAAATAGCTCTCTAGGATGTGTCTGTGCAGCTGTTAGGGCTTACTGAGGCAGCAATAGAATAACCTTGCTATGACTCCCAGTTTTATCATTTTTCTCGTTGTTGCTGTTAAAGCTGGCAGAAGACATGTTCTTGTAACTTAACTCAGCAACTCACATTCATAAATGTAGAGAATAATCGCCATACGCAGCACTTTCACAAAGAGTGGGTGTAGAAAAAGTTGAGGAGCTTTATCTGTTCTGCTTTAGAGATAAAACCCTTAAATTTGGTAGCATATAGTGATACATTTAAAAATCTATTTCCAGTAAACATTCAGCATAACATATTTCATAAGTGCTCAATGAAAAATGCTCTGAGTATTACTCAGTATATGAAAACTACTATCATATCTCTGCTTTATGGTTATATCTAAAAGCAAGAATCATTTCCAGAAAGCCGGCATTTACTTGGCCAACTGTAGGGTTGCCCAAGTTGTTGTTATTTCTCAGTTTAAAACTTCCTAAAGCTTGTTCAGAGCTTAAGTATAACATCCTTCATATTGGAACAGTTACTGCCATCGCCACAGTATTTGTTTCTGACCAGAGTGATCAAAGTTCAATGTCAGAGGGCAGGTACTTTTTTTAGGGCTGTCGCATGTGGCTCAACATACGCCTGGTTCTCACCAAGCACAGTTCTTTCAGCATGTGGACAGATTTTATGGGAAACTGTGCATGCTCGTGACTTTGAAATTCTGGTTGTTTTTATCAGGAATAATGTTTTATTGATTATAATTAGGTAATGAAGAGCTAGTTGTTTAATGGCAAGTATGAATAGCATTTACTGTTCTGTTACACAAATAACAGTATGAATAATACTATAAGCAGTCTATTGAACCTTGTAGGCACCTTAAAATGGAAGTAATCACTTACTAGACATTCATAAATTATTAGCTTTCGATTGCCTTTCAAACTTTAATATAAAATTACCTTAAAACCTTTTGTGTTGTAACCTGATGGCTAAGGATTCTGACCTGTTGATTTATTTAGGAATTATGATTAACATTTAGGACACTGAAACAATTTCTGTGATGTTATGTAAAACCCTTTAGTCTCTCTAAAAGCTGCTTTTAGCTTATTCTGCTTGTCTCAGAGCAGTAAACTTGACGTACAGATACTTTAATGTCGATCTTTGGAGTGAAATGGCATGTTTGTAGAGCAGTAGAAAGACAACAATGTCTTGTAAATAGAGCAGTAGAAAGACAATAATAGACCCAGTAGTTGCTCTGTGAAGTACATTAAAATACAAGTTTCATCGTGCCAGCTGCTCTACCGTACGGGTAATATGCACGTTGCTGGTCTCCAGTATGTGTAGGGTAGCTTTTCTCTGTCCACCTAACATTCAGTACTGGGTAGTACAGGATATATCCGTGCTTATGGCTGAGTAGATGGTGTATCCCAAGTGCAAGTTCTAGTATATATATTGGAGTAGTTGGTTTACTGCAACATCCTTAATTCAATAGGTAAAACAAATAACTTTTAATTTTTGCCAACTGTATGCACTTCTCAGAACTTTGAGTATGGTTTTCTCCTTAAGTTACAGTTTAGTCTTTCTCACAAGTGGTACGTTTTCATGTAAGTCAATACCAGAAACTATTTTAGATTGGTTTTTAGGGACTGATTAGATCGACTATGCCTAGAAGTCACCATTTGAAAAGGGGAAATAAAGAATTGCTAATATATGTGAAATTATCCTCAGTGTGGTGGGTAGCTGATGTTCTGGTTTTGCGCTGTATTTCCAAAGTCACCACTTGAGTGTTTCTAGGCAAGTTATTCATGTTACTGAAGCTTTACATCATTTTTTGCTTTGTGCATAGAGACATACACAGTTGCTTCATTTGTAACTTCTATGTGCATGTTTAGGAAATGATTGACAAAATTGGAAGGCTGCGAGAGCAGGTCTGGACCCTCAGACCACAAGTGCTCTGGAGCTGGAAATGCCCTTTGTTTTGAAACTTTGAGATGTCTTTATACTCTAAACTGAAATATCAGTTAGCTTTCATTATGAACACAAATGGTAGAAAATTAGGGTATGCTCAGAAAATTTGCAGTGTATCTCAGTTTTCACTTAAGAGTTGAAGGATTCTTTAAAAAAATATATAGAAAATGGAAAATGCTTTGAGTTGGGTGTTGAGTACAAGTATTTTTAAAACTTAACTATTTTTGGCATTTAATTTCCTACTTTTCTAATAATAGGCATGCCTTTAATAGTTAAATATTTTTTTTTCCTTGCTGTTGGTCACCATTACTTTTTATGGACAGATATTTATGTTAAGTCAAATGGAAAATGAAACGGATGGTTGATGAAACATAAATGTTTTCAGTCACCCTTTTCACTAGCGCTGTCAATTATGATAAAGATAAGCTACATGCCACACATCTGAAGCTGATGCAATCAAGCCAATATGATTTTGTGAACCTTTACTTAAATTTACTTGCTGAGGGTCATAATGCAGAAACTGCTTTGCTGGCTCCAGCAAGTTTATTTGATCCACATTTGTTCTATGTTTTGAAACAGAATTTGCAGAAGATGAGTGTCTAGGTGTTAAGAAAAGGTAATGGAAAACAGTTGCTGATGCTTTGATGCAGAATCAATTTGCATTATCCCTCTGTTTTAGGGGCTTTTACTGTTTTATTCTTGGTAGGTAACCCAGGATTTAAAAAAAATCCAATAGGATGGTTATGAAATAAAATGAAAAAAACTCTTATTCTTCCTGTGGTCTGGCTGTTGTGCTGCATACTGTTTTAATCAGTGTATTTTAGCATGGCAGTTCACTTGCCTCTCGTGAGTTTAGTTGCCAATAACACGTTTCAACAGCATAATTTGGACAAATGATGTGTATGTCCTGAAACGCTTCTAACTTTTCTAACACTTCTATCATTTTCTGACAGCTTGCTATTCAAAAAGTACACAGCTAACAAAGATTTCTACTAAAAGATCTAAATGATTTCTACTAAAAGCATCATGTGTTTCTCTTCAATATACTAGCCTTTCAGAAGCAGTCAGAAACAGTTTCTAGCAGAAGAGATGGTGTTTAAGAGCTAGTGTACAGCTGAAACATAAAATAATGAAAACTTTTTGTGGCTTATTTTCAGAAAAGATTTGGTCTGAATGTTAGATTAGGTCTGTTGTAGCTGCCTGTAATTTAAAAGGAAAATTAACCTGCCTCTTTTTAAACTGAGTTAGACTTTCAAGGCAGGATACTTAAGAGCAAGTATGTTTTCATGCTACACGTTTTTTTTACAAATTTGAGTTGTCTAGTTTAAAAATAGACTTAAACATATTGTTTATACTTTTTTGAAGAAAGTCTCAGCGTAATAGACTAGGCAGGTAGATCAACTTTACAATGTTTTTTTTTATCTGAAATTTGGAAGAACTTTAATCGGAAACGGCACAAAGGAATGTTGTCTCAACATTGTGTCGCATGTAACGGCGCTATTGCTGACCTAATTACTTGTTAAATGTAGTTTCTCAAGGCATAACTGATCAGTAAAAATAATGCAACTGAAAAGTGTTCCGTGGATGAGTTTTAGATTATCATATTAATGAGCCATTTCAAAGATTTAACACTAAGCCTGGACTCATGTGAAAACTATACTCTGAAAAATATAGATATTTTCCACGGTATAGAACCACAGCACTTTTCTGTTCATATGTCTTTAGGTATAATATAGTAGTGCTGTCAGGTAAGTCATATTCGGACAGGAAAAAGAAAATACCTTTAGCTCTATTCTCCAAGTAACTGAAGGGAGAATTTTGAATTTGTTTTTAAGGAGAGGCCAGGGAGAATGAATGAAATGGCAAATGGCCTAAAAGATAAGTGAAAACCCTTTCGGTTAGATTTACTCACTGTATACTGCTTGTAATCAAAACACATCCATTAACTAAAGCAAAAGAAGAATTACAGCAACTTCAGTTACCAGTGTTTTATCTATATCTCTGATGTGGTCTTAGAACTCTGCATTCAAGCAGAAGCAAGTGTAATGAAAATAATAGTGAAAACTTGAATGTTCTGATAAAAAGTTACTTCTACATTAGCATGTTGATGGAGAGGACCCTAGTTGAAATGGCAATTTGGAAATTTTACTTTAATTTCAAGTCAGGAGTTTTTGTAGCTTGTAAGGGTCGATCATCTGTTGTGCTATTGTTTTTATCTGTTAACGGTCGTGGCCCTTCTGGCTTTTTGACTTGTAGAACACAACTGACTCTACTGTCGCTGTGGAGACCTTAGATGATGTACCTGAGCATGTGCTTAGGGGGCTTCCTGAGGACGTGAGGCTCTTCCCATCTGCTGTTGACAAGACACGGCTTGGTGAGTGCTACAGCTGTGAAAAGAGAATGAAGATTTTTATACTAGCTCACATAAATTACAGTTGCCGTGAAAGTTTGGTGCTCTCCTACTATGCTGAGTAGAGATGATGTGTGGTGCATTTATCTGAAATAATTTCTGTTGGAAAGAGTGGACAGCTTCTGAGTTTCTCCAACATCCCAAGATGATGTTCCTAGAATATCAGAATTGGGGTCAAAGGTGGACCAAGATGCAAATTGATTAGATTAGGTTATGTTACTTCACTGGTTTGTTTTCACTTACAGCATTTTACCAGTTTTGTGTTTCTGAGCGATCTTACTGTTGCCTTTTTAGAATGCTGCATCCCACTGTCCCATCAATATGAGAAGTTTAATTTAGAAGAACAGATTCAGTGCAGATCTGAAAGCTGCTGTATGGAGCAAAGCATTGTTTCTGTAATATATGCAAAATGCTTGGCTTCTTTTTTAGCAGAGTTTAACATGAGAGAACTTTGATGGAAGTCAGAATTGCAGGCTGGATACTTGGTGTTGAAAGCTGGTAGTTTGAGGAATAAGCCTGACAATAGTTGCATTACTGTTAGTAACAGGTTGTAAGCTCCTTGGAGCAAGGTTCATCTTTTCTAGCATGAACCTGATCTAGCATGGTCTGAATGAGAATGTTATGTTTAATTAGCAATTATTTGTCAATCCATTATTAATTTTCATGCTATAAAATGTGAAATGCAGCTGTCCATTTCCAATAAATTTGTGGACAGATGCACATATTTTAACCAATCCTAAGTGTTTTTTCCTTCAAAACATACTATTAATGAGTTCCACAACTTTTGCAAAAGCTTCATTTGCCTGGCATTGTTTCAGAGGAAGCAAATAGGATTTTTGTTTTAATAACGTGTTTACGCAGCAAAACAGCTGAAATCTGGGACTTTCCAATATAAAACCTGTAATGCTCTTATGGTATTTTGAATATCACCTGAAGGACAAGAAAAATCGAGGTCATTTTTTGTCTTCAGAGCTACAGTAGCTCATGAGCAAAGAATGAAACCAGGTAAATGCTTAAACCTTTCATGATTGAAGTGAGTTTTGGAGAGAGGATTGTTTGAATTCATTTTAGTAAACTTCAGTTTCCTTATTGTGAACTTAATATTATAGAATGCTCCCCAGTCTGAGACAGACACATGTAATGATCTTAAGAAATATGAATTGTGAGTAGAAGATTTGCTTGAGATAAGTTAGGTTAGTTTTAACTAGTGATATGTTTCTCTTCAGGTGTCTGGGCAACAAAATCAATTTTAAAAGGCAAGAAGTTTGGACCATTTGTTGGTGACAAGAAAAAAAGATCTCAAGTTAAAAGCAATGTATACATGTGGGAGGTAAGAAACAGCTTGTAAATGGAAAAAGGTATCTGTTACTAGGTCAATATTTTGTACTTAGCCTTTAATTTTTCCAGAGATCTTAGAAATAGAGGTGATGTGAAATAATTGCCATCTATCTATGTCTACCATTACAAACAGTTATTTATAGACACTTGGGTAGAGCAACCATTCTGAATTACAAAGCGTTAAACTATCGGCATTGTTTGAAATGTCTGTGTTAATTTTCTTATATACTGACTCTGGGTGACACCTCCCCTTCAGAGTCTCTTGCTGATAAAGCTCTGCTTTGTTGGCTTGAACCCTGAGTAATATCCCCTCTGCAGCTGAGTACTGTCAACTACTTATGAAATTAGGGAAATTAGGAGGATACGGAGTCTCTTAAGGAAGCTACAGCACTCCTCCTCATTTTGCTCTTTGAAAACAAGCTTTGTTATGGGAATTAATTTTGCTTTTGGAGTTTTTAATAAAAGTTCTCAACTGTTGCAGTATTTCTTGTGCTGCTTGTGTTTGTGCTTGCCTTAAAGCAAATACTGTCTGGACAGCTGAATAGCTCTTTAAGCTCCACTGATAGTCATAAGACCTTGGATATTATGTAGATTTCAAAATGTAGGTGTCTTAATCTGGAGCTGAATCCTATCTACAGTGTCTTTAAGGCAGCTTATAACTACTTCCAAAGACGACTTCAGCCTTTTTGAAGACACATACAGCAAATGGCTTTAACAAAGGGAATGGTTGAGGGGAGAGGTGGAGGAACTGTGGCATAGAATGTTCTGGAACAGAACTTGCTAGTTTACAGATTTTTAGGCTAAAGATACTGATGGCAGTTATCCTTCTGGCCCCTGGTCTGCAAAAATTGAACTTCATAAAACACTGGATACATATAAAAAATTTAATGTTAACTCCCTATCAGAGGAACTGATCTAGAACAGTTTCCCATAAATGCGAATTCACATTCAGGAAAGTAATAAAGTGTTCAAGTGTAATGTTTGTTGCATTGAGCTAGTATTATCACAAACTCCGCTGCATAAGGTATCTCCCATTTTGATCTGGTACAAGAACACTTAGTGAGATGGAATCAGTCAAGTAAATTATTGACCTTGCAATTGTTTTTCTCAGTGCTGGATTTTGAATGTTCTCAGTGGATAACTTTTATTTTTAAAATTTGTGTTGAGAAATGATAATTACAAACAAGCTGTTTCAAAGTTTCGTAGTTTGCCATGTAGGCGATAATGGGAAGCCTTGCTAGATTTCGAAGTAATTGTGTGTTGCTTTAATACTGATTTTTGGGATGAGAAAAAAGCAGCTAAAATGAGACCTCAACAGTTGTTCCCATATGCTGATATATGAAACCACTCCAGAGTCTTAACTGTTAGAAAATATGGTTTATAAAAGGATGGTGGTGTGTGGGAGTAGTTAGGTATACGGAGTTTCAACTAGGAGAGCGACCTTTTCCACAAGAATCCCATTTGGTTTTTTAGTGAAGTGAAGAAAAAGTAAGGCTTCTAAAAGCTGGCATTTTCGGTCAATGTTAGTAATTTTGAACTGTCATGCTTAGAGCATCATTCTGAAAGAGATGTTTTGTGTGGCAGCGTATGCTTGCCATATCTGAGGAGAGAAATGCAGACTTGAACACATTTTTGTTTTCTGTCGGAGAAAAGCTACAGAAAGGAAAGTGCTGGCAAGTGACTGAAAACTGAGGGAAAAGCTGTCTGCTGATTCAGAATGGCTGGCAGAACTGTGCTGAAGGATCTTGATCATGGTTTACAGGAATCACTTAAGGTCGCAATGTTACAGAGAGGAGTTGGAGCTATTCCCTTTCTCACAGTGCACGAGGCCTTTAACAAAATTCAGTAATTTAGAGGCTTTAACTGAAAAGTAATAAAGTATTCTGTTTTGTGCAAAAAACATAATAAAATAATGTAAACCCATAATAAAGTAATATATTTAAAAAGTTAGAAAGTATTATGTTTTGCCATATATTCCATATCTGCTAACTCTTCCACAGCATTGTTTGGCTCTTTTCTTCCATGTTAACCAGAAGGATTGCTTTTACAGTCTTGAGCTGGGAAGCTGTTTGTGCTTTCTTTTTGCAAAGGCTGGGTGTGCTGATGAACAGTCTTTCAAAAGTCAGCTGATGAAATCCATGCTGGAATAGTTTAAGTAAGGGAGTTTGCTTGGAAGGAAACTAAGATGATTTTGGTATGTTTATTGAAACTTTACCTCTATTGATAAAATTCTGTTTTATTAAACCAACAGTATATCAACACAAAAGAAATCAAATTTAATAAATGGTTCTTATTTTAAGCTGTTGTAGAAGACTACTTGAAATAGAAAACATAAGACAGTTTGAAAAGACTCAAAATTACTTGGAAAGTAAATATCAGGAATAATAAAAAGCTACAACGTTGTGGAACAGAATCGGAATGTTGTGGTGAAATCAGAGTTTTAGTTGGTGCTAAGTGAATGTTGCAGGAGGTAATGAGCTAGGGAGGCTGGGTTTTGAAAAGAGCTTTTCCAGGCAGAGGCTGATATTTACAGACTTGGCCAAAAGGAAAAAAGCAGATAAGAAGATATAACCAAATTGCACAAATTTTCCCTTTTTTGTTTTTCTAAAAATCTGTGAGCTGCCCGCTACTTCTGAGATGTTGCGTTAGTGTGCCTGTCTTGTGAGACAAAGTAATGGCAGAATGATAGTTCCAGTTGCCAAACAGTGATGTGTTCTTCGGTTTGGGAAAAAAAATGCGTAGCATACACTGAAAGCTTTTCTTATAGGCATCTAACTTGGATTATAGTAAGAAGAGTGGGAGATGCATAACGTGTCTCGAAAGAGAAGCAGAGTTGCCTGTCATCAGAAAATACTGAAGTTGTCAGTGACCTTGCTTTATTGCAAGCTGTCTTGAAATGTAAAACAGAAGTAGGTGTTAAAAATTTTTCTCCAAGAACAGAAGCTTGGTCAGTTTTTTTTAAGGTGATCACAAGTTTTCTGAAAGGTTAAGATCTTCTTTAATACCCTGAAAAAAGATTAAATATAAATGAATGCTTTCCCTTATCTTTCCAAATAAAGCAAATGCTTCTAACTTCTATACAGTTACTTTTCCCAATTCATCAGATTGTAAAATTAAAGCTCTGTAGCCTTTATATCTTAAAATCAACCATTTTACTAAATGCAAAATCTAGAGAATCATTTCAGGTTTGGCAAACTGGAAAAAAAAAAAAATCAAAAAGCATATAATGCTTTAAATGGTTTGTCTTTTGAGCCCAAAACCTTCAGAGAAGGCTTTGCAGGCCAAAAGGTCTTTTCTTCCAATTGTACCAGTTCCACTAAAAAGATTGCAGAAGACCGGCAGCACTCCCCCCAGTACGACTCCTACCGCTGCTCATATCCTTTGTGTTATCTCTGTCCTTAGATGACAGCTACTACTTTGTATAGCTTTCAGATGTGTAGTGTTTTGGTGCGCGTACATTTCAGTGTTAGCAGTTGTCCATTTGTTTAATGCCATTTTTCTCCCATAGGTGTATTACCCAAACTTGGGATGGATGTGTGTTGATGCAACGGATCCAAAGAAAGGGAACTGGCTGCGGTATATAAACTGGGCACGTTCAGGAAAGGAGCAAAATCTGTTTCCTCTGGAGATCAACAGGACCATATACTACAAAAGTTTAAAGGTATCGGTGTCTGAAGAATCAGTTACTGCTCTGCTACCTTTTATTATTAATACTTTTGGTGCCCCTTTATTCAAATCCTATTTTTTTACTATTTGTATTAAACAGATTTTGAAACCATTTATGAAATGTAATTAAAATATTGCAAATGCTACATTTCACTGGTCTAAATTCTTCTGTGCCAATACAGTTGACATTAAGATCTACTGTTAAAACATAGGACATGTACGAACACTAAGTCTACCTTGTTGGTTAATGATTTGCTGTAGCACCAAATTTGATACAAACTAGAATGAAAAACTATAGCAGATTACGTAAAATAATTGTCGTCTTATTTCTGTAGATACTGAAGCACTTTCTACTGAGGATTTTTTGCAGAAATCATTTATTTTTATGCATTTCTTTTTGCATCATCTGACAAAGATTGGTTGTCAAGACAGTTCTATGGGTAGCTTATGAAAATTTTTTCCTGGTTTTATACCATTCCAGTTTCATTCAGGGAGTGAGGGGCAGGAAGAAGGGTATAATTCCTGTGGCATTTTATCTCCCAAACCAAGAAAAAAAAATATGGTTTAACTATAAATATTGGTAGAGTATGTTAGTGTTAGAATATTGTGGCTATAAAGTGTTATTTGAATCTCTGCTCAAGAACCTACTAGCAGTGAGTATATCTAGCTCAACTTTGTTTTTATTTAAAATGCTTTTGTGTTTTTTTGGGTATATGCAGCCTTGCTGTTACATGCCATTGCTGTTTCTTACATTTCCTTGTAAGGCCGACAACATCTATAAGTAACCGTTCTTCATTTAATAAAAGAATGAGTTGATACCATGGAGTTTTGAAGTTTATAGGGCAGTATAGCAATATGTAAAGCTGTTGTATTTTAGGTCACTAGCTAGACTGGGGAAAAACCCCACAACCTTCTAAACGCTTTCAGAACTTTCTAGTTGCTTTGAGACAGCATTCAAGTAGAGGTTTGCTATTGCCAGCCAAACTATTGACTTCTCTTCGGTGTTTATGCACTGAGGGCAGGCTCCCAATGTGAAGCTGTAGCCAGCTTAGTTTTCGCTCGACACTTTATCTTGGGTTGCCTTTGCCCATTGTCATACTAGTTCGTTAACGTAAGTGTGATTTTTTTGGAGTCACACTGGCATTTTAAATTTCTCTCTCATTGATTATTTTTTTTTTTTGCAATGGTTTTAGTCCCGATAAAGACAAGCATTCACCTATTTCAAATTTGCTTTCTGATGGATCATATTGCACTTTGGAAAATAACTGTACCACTAAAAGAGGCTGAGCACTGCTGACAGAATAGCAAATTCTTTGCCTCAACACCTGAAATATGGTGTTGTTCCTCTGATTGTTTTCTCTTGCGACCTGATGAGTTTTACCCAAGTAGGTCTGGCCAACAAGATCATGCTGCCAAGCAGCTCTTTCTGAAGACTGTTAGAGCAGCCTCTAAGGATCAGTTGTATTGGCTTTAAAATCTGTCTGTGATTTGTTGCAGTGTGAGATTTTGAGTTTGGGATGTGAAGGGGCTCTTCAAAGAGCCACCTTCAGCTGGCTTTATTTGCCCCTGCAGCAACCACTTCACATCCGCGCATGCTGCGGGATTGTTTATTGGCTTCATTCAGTGCTGGCAATACCAGTGCCAGGCAAACTGCTGGAAATTCATGTTGGTGTCTGCGCTGTGTGCTAGTCCGAGGGAGTGTTACATCCGAAACAGTGTTACCCCTGCACAAAGGCTTGCACTGAACCTCTTAGAGGCCAGTGTAGAAGCAGCAGCTCTGAGTAGTTTTGGGTTTGTGTCTCTCACAAAGTGGGGTGTCGGGACCTGAGCTGGTACAGAACCACCGACTGTTTCTGCCCCGTAGACTTAGTTCCAGGAAGAGAGTGCGGACATGCTGGAACTAGTTCTGCACGAGCCGGGTTGGGCTGGCTTGGATTAGTAATCCTGGCTTTGTGCTGCTCAGAAGTAACCAAGCTGTTTCCAGGACCAAGGTAGTCCAAGGAGCGTTGCAGCCGTGGTTCAGCGCTGTGCTCCTGCCCTTCTGGGATTGTCACTACATCTGTGACACGGGTCATTTCAGAGGCGATGGGAGAAACGTCTGAGTGGCTGCACGCTGCAAAACTATGTTATAATGTAAAGTTTAACTTCACTCCGTATTGGGGAAAAAACCCTCACAAATCTGTAATAATGAATGTTTGTTAAAAGTGCATCTGATAGTCCAATTATTTTTTGAACCATCTATTTCAATATATTTTAGTCTCTTCTGCCACCTTTTAGAGAAGTGATATATAAGGAAAATTCTGATCTTTTTAATCTGCGATGATTTATGAAGTGAAAGCTTGACGTGAAATTGGACAGTTTTCACTACCATTAAACATTCAGCATTCAGTCAGCATACCGATAAATCAGACCAAGATTTAGGAAGTCACACATTTTGTGGTTGTTTTTTTTTTTTTTTTAATTGCATTAGTAGACTATTCTTCTAGTTTAATAAGAATATTTTAAATCCAATACTCGGTTTAATTTCTTGGCCATTCCAAGAATATGAGAACCAAAGGAAGGCATTAAGAAAGCTTGTTTGGTCTAGTGTTTTGTAAACTTACTTTTCATTATTTCAAGTGACGAATTTGTAGTAACCAGGGTTTTTAAATAAAGTTATTGTGAAGAAATGGGAAGTCAAGCTGCAAGTGACTGACAGCGTAGAGGTATAATGTAGAGGAGGAGATTTTGAATGTGTGGTCTCAAGGGCAAGTTACTATGTTAAAGCATTTAAATATTGTCTGTTGTATCAGTTTTTACTATCCTATACCTTAGAAACTGCAGGGAAAATTTATACCCTGGAAAAAATTGTGCTGTCATCGGCTTTTTTTACAAAATACAGTTGCTTATATGTCTGTTTTTTATTTAACGGTTTGGTTTTGTCTGACGTTTTGTATCAGAGATGATGTTTTCTTATAGGGTCCGTATCAGCCTTAGATTCACATCTCACCTTACTGACAACCGAGGCAAAAGAAAGCATGTAATAAATAACATCTTAAACGTCCTTCTCTTCATATAATGTGTTACGGTGCATACACTGCCATTTCAAAACTGTTGTAAATTTACTGGCCCAGGTATGTACACATAGTTCCTTCCTGATCTTTATCATGATTCATAAATTTAGGGGAATTCCATTTGAACAGCACAGTCTTTACTTACCCACAAAAGAGAATTCGAGTGGCTTGTATGTCATTTTGTTCTGCTTTACCTTGAAGCATTTAAAATGTTGTCACAGCTATTTATTTCTTTCCCAAGGTTTTCTTCAGCTTTTTGTAGGTTTCTAATTTGTAAGTTAAACAGGCTGATTTCCAAGCTTCATTGCTAAGATAAGCAAAGCCCAAATTTGCTTGATGTAAACGAACCTCAAAACTGCACAGAGCTTTAACTTCCCTGTTCTGGGCTGTAAATGAATAGTAACAAGATAGAATTTTTAAGTGAGCACAAGCAAATATTTTTCTCTTCCATCTCCTCTTCATCTTTATTGAAGGACTGAGGATATTTGTAGGCTGCTTTGCATATGCTTTCCCCAGGATGCATATGTGAGAGTTCTGGTATTTCATTGAAAGACTCATTATGGGGTTTCAGAAGTTCTTCCTGCCTCTCCTAATGAAACGAGCCAGTTGAATAGCGTTAATTCCGCACATGGTACAGGACGTTGTGGTTCTTGAAGAAGTAAAATGGCAGTGAAAACTTGGTTTCAAAATGTCTTCTAAATAAGCTTGGCTGTGAAACTGTCCTTGATTAAGGTGAAAATAATTTGTTTATGGAAGAATGTTTTGTCAAACAGGTTTATTAATACCTCAAGAACCTCCTTGTTACACAGGAATGCCGTGTAACGCAGGGCTGCGCGGTGTGTAAAATGCACAAAGTACCAATGCCACAAACTGTCCACTGGAGTTACGGTGGGGGAGATAAGGCCACATCTAGGTGCAAAAGGACAATATCACAGTAAAATGCAGTGTCTGCGGTGAAAAATAAATAATAAGGTCAGACAGGCAAATGCCTCTCTCAGTCTGTACAAGACACATTGCCGTGCTTGTACGTGTACAGTGAATTGAACTTTAGACAATCTCTCCTATTTCTAGAATATAACTTACTAGGATATTACTCTTGGAAATAATGAAATCACTTTAAACTTTTTGAACAGAAAATACTCAGATTAAGGAATGATAAGTGTTGCACCAGAAGGCAGGTGGGACTTATTAACCTAATGAGCCTTTCCAAGATTCATACCTTTTTTAACCAGGCTATCCCAACCTGACACTGCGACACACACAACGAGCTGGGGGCGACGGTTTGGAGGAGGTTGGTTGTTAGAGTTGTTTGGTTGGGTTATTAGAGTTATTAGAGGATGTCGTTGGTAAGAGACGGCCATGTGTTCTCTAGCGTGGAAGTGGTGCTTGGTCAGTGCAGTCCTTTTCTAGCTCATACTGCTAATGAGGGAGCCGGGTTAATTGTCTGGGTTTGACGCTGCACCTCGTCTTAGAAGTACAAGGTTGGAGGGCTTCATTTAGATTAGAGTAGTCACACCAAAACTTAAATTCATCAAGTTGAAAGTTGTTTCCAGCCCTGCAGCTAACAAATTACACGCTCGTTATCACTCTGTGTTTGCACTGCCTACCATTTTTGCTAGCTCTTTTTTTGTGAATTTGTGTGTTTTTCATATGGTGAGTTGTTTGCATCAGACAACTCTTCGTTATTCCTTGCTGCTGAACAGCTGGAAAATGGGACTGTGCCGACAGGTTCACCACTGTTTATCCTGTCAGGCCTCCGGGACTGTTAAAGGAGCCAAACCTTAGGCTTTGCTTATATTATAACTTAAACACTTAACGTAGTTGCTGGGATCTTGCATTTCTTGTTATTCCGGTGTCTGGGGGTATGAAGATAACCATCACCTTCATCAAGCGCTGGGAGACCCACTGAAAAAAAAAAAAAGCGCTGTAGAAGAAACAAATATTACTATTGTTCTTGATATAAAAATTCCCTTGGGCTTCAGACTTGAAATAATAGTGTAAGGACGCCCTTTGCTGTAACGTAGTGACTTTAAAAATAGTGGTTTAGCTCCTCAAGCCCAATGGTCATTAAGCCCTGGAAAGAGGGGGCTGTAGTTGAGGTAAAGAAAGGCATTTAAGTCAATTTATTTTTCTCGGTTTTGGGCAGAATGCTTCAGGAAATTGAGAGAGAATGATGAAGATTTAAAAAAAAAATAGATGCAAATAAGTCTTTAGTCTGCAAACTTGGAGACTTACTAGTTTGAGTCTGGTAATGTTTTAACCAGAGAAACCAGTATCGATCCCTTTGGTGATGGTGCTGGGAATGGGAGTAGTAATTGCAGTGATGCCAACTTGGCTAATTTGCTCTTTCCCGTGCATTTTTTGATTGGATAAAAAAAAATAGAAATAATAAGTTTGGAATTGCAACAAATCTTTCATTATTGTGATTAAGTGGGTCTGTTAAACATGCAGTAATTCTCTGTTTTCCTCTGTATTCTCTTTGACTCACTGCGACAGTCTTTTCCCGCACCTTTAGATTTTGTTCCAAATTCCAGCTTTAGTGGGTGATTGCACACTTTTACTCCTTATTTAATGCTCTGTGGAAGGTAGGTGCGCCTGGCTCCAACAACGCTGCTGGCAAAGAATTAACAGAATTAAAGTGTAAATAGTTTAAAAAAAAAAAAGAAAGTGTAAATATAAAGTGTAAATAGTGATGGTAACGAACACCGGGGATTTGATTGCTGCCAGTTCACCCTGCGTGGATTTAACTCGATGTCACGATTTGAGAGAAATCTAAATTTGGGAAGTTTCAAATTTATTTAATAATTGTGTGTTATTGCGTAATTAATTAGCGATCCTGGCGGGAAAGGCGGGCGGGGGGAGCAGCTCGGCGCTGCGCGCCCTCCGGCCGGCAGGGGGCGCTGCCGGCGGCG
>VYZM01020503.1:1446529-1499264 GCA_013398915.1 Dromas ardeola
GCCCGCCGCCAACAAGCCGCCGCCTGATTGGCTCCGCGCCTCTCTCTTCTCTCCCGGCAGCCAATCGCGCCCGGCGAGGAGCTGTTGGTGTGGTACAATGGGGAGGACGACCCGGAGATAGCCGCCGCTATTGAGGAAGAGCGAGCCAGCGCCCGCAGCCGGCGGCACTCCCCGAAAGCCAAGAAAGGTAAGGGCCGGCCGCGGCCCCCCGGGCCTCCCCGCCGGGCAGGGCGGCGGGGGAGAGCGGGGCGACCCGCCAACTTCTGCCGGGTGGGCGGCGGCGGCCGCCGTGACCTTCTCCGGAGGGAGGGAAGGAGGGAGGGCCGGGGGGCGGCGAGGCGAGACATGGAAGTTGTGGCGTCTGCCGGGCCCGGCTGGAAAAGTTGGCCGGGGCGGCGTGAGAGGCGCCGGGCGCCTTCGCCACGGCGGCGGGGAGGGGAAAATGTCTGCGCGGGTGCGGGAAGGGCCTTTTGCGAGGGGCCGGAGCGGCCTCCCGCGGAGCAGAAAGTTTGTGTGCGGGGGGAGGTGGGGGGGCTGGAGGCCGAGTTATTTTCACGCAGTGCTAACAAGTGAAGTGTCGACCAGGAGCGGGCTTCTCTGAGGCACAAGGCTGGGTGGTTTGGTTTTTTTCACTCTAGCCGAGCGCTGGTGCGAATGGAAAATTAAGGCTTTGTTATTTTCTGCGGTTTTTAATTTCTCGTTATTTTTAGGGTTCTGGTGATCTCGTTGCGCGTGAAATTTTGCAGGCAGCGTGAGGGACTACTTTTGGCTGACTTTGGCAGAGGAGGAAGGATGGGAGAACAATTGCGGGGGGGGTACACGCATTAGTCTTTACGTAAATATGTATGTCAAACCAGACATCCTTTATTTTTTCCATGATTAATTCAGCAGCAATATTTTTTTAGAGTGCATGTTTCTCCACGGATGGCCTTATATAACTGACATTTTGACTACCGTTTTAGGCCAAAATTGCAATAAAAGCCATCGCTCACAAGGAGTAAATCTAAAAAGGAAGTATTTACAGTTGTATCACGAAGGTATCGATTCCTCTTGTAGGTGAATATGTATATTTCGGAATTCTCTGAAGGTGACAAGTGAACCAAGGAAGGAAAGGAGATATTTTAAATGGCATTATTGTGAATTTTTTTAACTCAAAATTTAGGGCCAGATCTTACTTGTAGCACAGTTGACTGTGGAACTCACAAACTCAAATATTTAGGAGAACAGCTTTTTTTTTGGGTTTTGTTGTTTTTTGTTTTTTTTTTTTTTTAAATTTTACAGGGGGTTGGGAGAAAGAAATGGCACAACACAATTGGCTACTGTTTTGAACAGTAACTCATAGGTTAAGCTAATACAAACTGAAATTCAAGCACCGATTTTTATTTTGCTGCTTGTAATGAAAAGCATATTTAGCACATATATAAGTAACGCTTTGTAAATTAGAGGCTGTATTACACTTTTTCCTAAATGTGCGTTATCTTAGCAAATAGAATTTGTGTGCCTGTGATTTACCTGAAAGGCTAGAAAAACAACTTGAAAAAATTTGATTATATTATAAATCAGAGAAGCCAGACAGAATATTTTCTAAGGTAATTTTTCATGGCACAGAAGTTTAATTTACATTCAAAAAGTTATAGATAAAATATCAGTAAACTAATTTGGTGGTAAATGGGTTTTGGGTTTGTGCTGTTTTGTAGGTCTGAAGTTTTAACAGTTACAGGTTTTACAGATTTCAGACTGTCATAATTAGGAACGATAGGTCTTTTATAAACATAAACTTCTTATCAAGGCTCACAAACATTAAAAAGAAGAAAAAACAAAAACCAACCCAAAACACAATATAGATGAAGCATTTGACAGTACCCAAGAATAATTTATCTATGGAATTATACTCTTGTGTCATGAAGCAGAAAGATCAAATTCTAAGTATTTGGTTGCTATGAATTGTTATGATTAAAGTTTCAGCATCCATGCTGTGAAAGATAAGGCAGTTGATAGTATGTGCTTTATTCTTTTCTAATACATGCACATTTTGAAATTGTATAGTTCTATTTTTAGTAGGTTCCATTGGAATTATTTTTACTCCTCTACATTTCCTCTCAGTTATTTTAGTATTTGTAGTAATGATACATGTTAATATTTGCAATTCACAGCAATTTCCTTATAAGAAACATGATTTTTTTTTTTCTGCTGATTTGATAGCGGTAGCTGCAGTTAAAATTCCAAAATGGTTTATACTGGTATCCCTTCTTTTGCAGATTCAGCTATATCTCTTGGATTTGGAAGTTTCTTAGCCCTGGGGTTGAGATTTTATGGCATAATAAAGGAACATGAGCAGGGTAAAAAGTAATTAAAAACATAAAAAATTCTAACTATATGATAAAGAGGGCTTGAGAGGAGAAAGACGTTGTGACTTAACTTTATGCATGTGAAAAATTGGGCGTCAGTACGAGGTAATCTTTTAGATTAAATACCGATTATTGAAACTTGCGAGAGCAGTTGCTCTGGAGGGTTGTGAAATTTGAATTTATTAGCTACCTAAACAGATCGATCAGTTCTTTTTTTTATAAACTTTATTTTGGCCTGTGTTGCAGGTTGTCGTCTTACACATTGAGGAGAAAATAGAACTAAGAAAGAACTGCCAAGTTTAAACAACTGTGAATGAGTGTGTCCTTTAGAAACACATTTTCCAGAAAAGGAAACTGACAGTTTAATACCTTAGAAATGACTAGACAAGACCTTACTTGAGAAGTGTATTATAATTTAGTTATTCAAAACATGCAGTTATTAAATAGCTTATAATTATTCTGTATTCAGTAAAACAAATATCCTTTTGAATTTTTAATGTATCTTAGGCCTTGTCCTTGGGCAGTTAAGATATCTATGACTTGACAAATAGTCTTGTTTCTGCAATTTATTTAATGAACTCTGATTATATCAGAAAAGGTGACCATTCCATACGTATTAAAAATGTGATGTTTTGCCTGATCAATCAAGGCTTTCATTGTTGTAAAACTTTTCATATTGCAGTAGGAATGCTCTTTATTTCTCAATAAATCCTCACGCGCTGTCAATTCAGACTGTCTTACCATAAGAGGTAGGCCTTACCAAGTTTGTACAGTTGAGATGGCATTTAAGAATCAGCAGCTGACCAAGTGTAGGGTAGACATAAAGTCCAGGTTTAACTGTTTTCCTTGACCTTGATCTGACCTCTGTTTGCAAGTGATTACTGACACAAGGTTCATAATCTCCTTTAGAGCATATTTAGGATGACACCTGGCATTCTCTGCAATGTGCAGTCGTCTTCAACATGTTTGCAGAAGGTGGGATCCCGTTGTGCCTCAGTCGTGTTTCTCAAAATTTGCCTGCTCTTTACTTGTGCAGCTTCTTCGGCAGTTCAGTGTCTTGCATATTTTTGTTCTTGTAGTCTGCCTTCAAAATACTTTACATCTCCCAGGTGTTAATGTTCAGTAGATACTGCCTGGCTTGGTTGTAGGTTTTCATAGCTGGAGTAAATCCTTCACATCTTTCTTCTACTGTGCACAACACCTTAGAAGTCCTTGAGGAGAAAGAGGCCGTTCTTACTAATTTATTTTTACGCATTGAAACATTGCGTGTTGTTGCTAAGGTGATGAGTGCGTTTGAGATTTAGGAAGAAGTTTAGTAGGATAAAAGGGCATGGGGGGGGTTGCAGAATACAACCCCCCCAAAAAAGAAAGCAACTTAGTGAACTTGGGTAGCATCAAAGGTTTTTGTCAGAGCCAAGCCCTGTTATCTGTGACATGATTACTACGTGGTTAAGAGCCAGCAGCTGCCGGTCAATAACAAGCAGAAAAATGATCTAATACATTCTTTGTTGCTTTTTCATTTTCTGAAATTTAATTTATTTGTTAAGCATTTATCATCTGCTTCTCCCAAGTTGTAGTTAATATGCTTCTGTTCTGCCTGCCAGGCTTGTAGGAAAATTTGTTCAAATCAAATGCATTAGCACAAGATTCTTCATTAATTCCCTTTCTAAGGAAAAAGAGAGAACAGCTTGGCTTTCACTTTACAGTTGAATTCATGTGTCCATTACAGGAGTAGCGTGGACATCTTTTTCTCTCATCAGGGCATTTCTTCCTTTATATTTGACAGTAGTAACATGTAGTAGTAAGCGGTAATATCAAAGATGAGTGTTTCCTTCAAGAACACCACTTTTAGAGTCACTGGCTTCAGACTTGGTCTTCTTTCAAAAGTAACTTTTCACTAACTGAATAAAAGTATTGGGAAAAAAAAAAAAGTGATCATACATAAAAATATCCAGTGGTTTTATCAGGCTATAACCTGCTTTAAGGTGCTAAGTAGGCTCCAAAGTAGTTGAAGAATGCTAAAATCATCTAGGCAGTTTCTGTCATCGATTATGTGGCAGATCAAAAGTTTGTTCTCAGAGGAAGAAAGATACCGATGTTACACGGTTTGCGCTGCTACATGCTTGTGAACAATAACTTTAAAAAAAACACTTTTGGCGGGGGAAAAGAGGGCAGTGTTTTACTTCTCCTGTGCTTATTTATATCTCTCTGGTAGTGGTTCCATGCTGTGCTGTTCAGCTGTATTTGTGTCTTAGCTGTGTTCCACTAGCACTTTATCTAGGCAACAAACCCCAGTGGCATAATTCATACTATTGTCTGGAATGAATGCTGCATGTGCCTCTTTCATATCCCTCTCTGTACGAAGTCAGGCTGTCAAGAGGGGGGGGAAAAAGAGTCTGTAATTTTGTTTTGCCAAAAGCACGTGCTGCGTAATGCAACTTGAGTTGTCTGTCATGAAACCAAATGACCTCTTAAAAAAACTCACTTGTGTCACCTCTTAAAATAGAGTCCTCTATTGTTGTGCAAACAAAACACCTGAATTGGGTTCATCTATGTCTTGGGCAGGCCCTGGTGATTTTTTTTTTTTTTTTATTGTAGTATAGTTTTAAAGTCTCAAACCATTGCTAATAAATCTTTTAACTTTACTACCTTAAATGGCTCTACTGCGATCATAATGTTGCTATTTCCCGTAGTTCTTATCAGATTTCAGGGAGAACAGGAACTGTAGGGTAACTCTTAGTAAGTAAGTTGCAGAAATAGTGTGAAATTAAGGTGGGTGAATTATGACTCAATTATCATCTGTTATAAATAATTATTGTGCCTTATTTTATATTAGTCTGAATGCAAAGTGCAACTTCATGCTTTTGCTTCGCAGATTCTAGCTAAATGCTGTCATAGTAAAAGTTACACTGGATTCTCTTTTGCCTGTAAGCGTGACTATTGCTGAAACAGTGTCAAATTGCTGCTGCAGAAAAGGGACGTGTGAAGATGAAATAAGCAGGTTAAACTGTGTGACAGTAGAAATCCTTGCAGTTTTTTGTTAATACTTTCACAGGCATTCTCAGTTACAAATAATGAGCTGTACTTGAGAGTCACGTAAATATCCATCCTGCTTACAAAAGGTAGGCCTTGGATTGCCATCTGGATGTCATCACAAATCATGACCAAACGATGCGCTGATTGTCTGTTTTTTAAGTTACATGACTTTATTAGACTTATACGTGGAATAAGTTTAAAAGTTCATTCCCAAACAGAAAAGAACTTGTGAGAAAAATGATTGTGTATTAATTGGAGCGTAGTTTATAGACGGACGTTAAAGTTCTGTAAATTGCACACAATGATATTCTTATCTACTGGAAATAGAGCTTAGATGTGATGAAAAACTTAGGAACTCAAGGCTTCAAAATTTCCTAGCCCATGACTGGGAAAAGACAAGGGAGGAAGGAGAAGGTCAACAAGATCATCTGGCACAAAACCTTAAAACGAAGTTTACGTTGATTTCCCAGAATCGCACTGATTTACGAGAAGAATTATATAACTCCAATTAAAAAGCTGCATTTGGGATGTCAAGGGAACTGTATCTCTCATGGCAGCTTCTGTCTGGTGAATATCTAGTATATTTGAGGTCTTCTAACCAGTGGACATTTTCTTTTATCCCTCATAAATGGGGACCCTTGAATAGGAGGCTTGTATTACTTTAAATTCCCATCTTCCTTTCTGCAGCAACGCCCCCAGTTCCTATGATAGCTGCTGCTCTGAGCTTTCCTGAACAGCACAGTGAAATTGGTATGATTCATTCCAGCCTTGCTCCTGCCTACGGGTTTAAGAGTAGGAGAAGATAAGCCTTCATTTCAGAGGTAAAATAATAAATCATCTGTACTTAAAAATAATTAAATAGTTCAGCGCTAAATTGCATGTATTGACTCCTTAAACTCCATATTTCTGAGTATAAACTTTTGGAAATATGAGGCCTTAGCACATTTAGATATTTCCTAAGTTCTTAAAAAAAGGTCAGTGGTTTTGCTCTAGTCAGGTTGTATCATATTTATGTGAAGATTGGGAAACTTGTTTACTTATGTGCTGTAATTACGAGGTTAGGGAAGGCTGTGAAGTTTGTTTCTTCTTCAGAAGGCTTAGATGTGCTAATGTGTATACACTTCTAAAAGTTTTCCGCGTGTGCAGCTGGGAATGGCCATCGACAGGCGGTAGCGGTGTGCTCCCTGGGCAGTGCGGAACTGGCTGTTATGGCCTATCAGGGTACGGACTGGTACAAACTAGTACGTGTTTGTAGTGCGACAGTCCTCAGTTTGTCTAGATGAGCATCTGACTGGTGATGCCATTAAGAAAGCAGAACTTCTTATAAGAAGAATTCAGCAAAGGGCCTGAAGGTGATCAGGAATGTGGTGTGAGGACTAAGTGCTCGAGTCCCCAGCGTCAGAAGGACATGGACCTGTTGGAGCAGGGCCAGAGGAGGCCCCGGAGATGCTGGGAGGGCTGGAGCCCCTCTGCTGTGAGGACAGGCTGAGAGAGCTGGGGGGGTTCAGCCTGGAGAAGAGAAGGCTCCGGGGAGACCTTCCAGCCCCTGCCAGTCCCTAAAGGGGCTCCAGGAAAGCTGGGGAGGGACTCTGGAGCAGGGAGGGGGGCCATGGGACGAGGGGGAAGGGTTTTACACTGAAAGAGGGGAGATTTAAGTTAGAGATTAGGAAGAAATTCTTGGCTGTGAGGGTGGTGAGCCCCTGGCCCAGGTTGCCCAGAGCAGCTGTGGCTGCCCCATCCCTGGAGGGGTTCAAGGCCAGGTTGGACGGGGCTTGGAGCAACCTGGGCTGGTGGGAGGTGTCCCTGCCCAAGGCAGGGGGGGGCACTGGATGGGCTTTAAGGTCTCTTCCAAACCGAACCATTCTGTGGTTCTATGATTATCAGATCTTTGTTAAAACAAGTACTACAAGCAGCTTGCATACTCTCTGTTACTTCATCTCTGGTTTTTTGTTCTTAACTTATAACAATAATATATGTTTAAATAACAATATGGCCTTCATGGTTGTAATAAGCTGGCATGTTTTTTAGCTATTAACTTATGTCTGGTTAGAGAAAATGTATATATTTATATAACATAATAAAAATATTTTTATTGGGTTATTTGTTATATTCAAATTCTAAAGTGTTCCATATTTTTCTGTATACTTTTGTTTTTTCAGCTACACTTCTGTACTGTTTTTCCAAGTTAAAAAAATAAAATACAGCTAGACTACAGTTGCAGCATTTCCTAGCAAATTTGCTAATCTTGTCTTCAGTTACATAACCTACAGTGGGAAGTGAAATAAGGCACCAGACAGCTTTCCAGTTTGAATATTTATTTTTTTTTCTATTGATCATGTTTAGCTTGAAAACAACGAGTGACCTGGAAGAAAAGAAGCTTGGTTTTCCACTCTTAACTTTTTTTTTTTAATTAAACCAGTGTGTTTTGAAATTATTTTCCTCCTTTCTTAGGAAAATACTTTTTTAATTTTTCTGAAAGTAAATTAAAAGTTACTAAGTTTCTATTGAAAGATTAGTTTCCTTGCAGAAATATTTTATTGCATTAGGATTTTCTTAGAATGTTCTCTTCTGAATCACAGAACTGTTTAAGTGTTTCTGCTTCGAAGATGCAGAGAAAATTTGGTGATTGCTGTTTTAGGGAAGAGCTTTGAGATACATAGATTTGGAAGTTATGTTCAAAAGTAGGAAAGGGATGAAATCCCGCAGAGTAGGAGAATAGATGCTGTTTTCCAGAGTGAAAGAAGTGCTTTTCTTTTTTCATTCCGTTAAGTGACCTATTTTGTGGTTCGGAATTGACCTGTTGCTTAGAGCATATAAGCAAGCAACTCAGTGAGTTACTGACTGCCTTACCTGTATTAAAGTGTTTGGATTTGCCATCTTACTTAAATCTACGTGACTTTTATTCATGTGAGTAATCCTTAAATTCTTTTGCATTGCCTCACGTTAAATGCAGGGTTTACCACGGACTGTTGCTCTTTCTATGGTTTCCTTACCCTCCTGTGCAATCTCCTACTTCATTTTTTGTTTTATATTTGGAGACTTTGGCTTTTATAGTGGATACAAAGTAAAGTCTATGATTGACTTTCAGTGTATTCTTACTTTATTTACCTCTAGCTTGAATCATGTCTTAATTTTAGTGAAGTGTCTTAAGTCGTTCTTGCAATGAGAATCTTCCATATCTCTGAATGACTTTACTGCCTTTCTCTAGATGTTTTCTTTTTATCCTTCATCTTTTCAAAAGCATTTGAACAATGTTATTCATGTTGATTCTGTATCATTAATGGTACTGAACTTTATTAGTGCTTGTTTTTATTAAAATTTACCATAACTTTGCATTGACGGTTTATTTTACTTGAATTGTTTACAGGGAGCATCTTACACTGAGGGCCTGTCTACAGATGCCCCATGTAATTTATTAGGCAGTGATGAACAAGCATGTTTAACTTAATTTCAAGTATGTGCATACAAAGTTTTGATAGCTGCTTTTTGGTGGGAAGAGATGCAGAGTCCATTTGTGTGTGTGGCTGAGAGCTGTTTTCTTTAATTGTGAGATCTCCTTACTTTGTAAGGCAGTTTGTGTTTGTAAAGTCTCCGTGAAGATTCTCCTGTTGCTGGATTATGAAACTGCAAAATATCAAAGTAGTCTTCTTATATTCCACTTACTAACTATTTAGCACATTTTCCAAATGAACTAAAAAGAAAAACAGTTGTCAGACCAGAGCGTATTTAATTTTCTTAATCTGTCTAACCTTCAAATTTATTTTGTTGTTCCTGCCGAGCGCCTTACACAGATTGACAGGAATGACTTTGTTCTGAAGAATTCTCACTGGCCTGCGCTCGCTGTGTCAAGTTCCTCAAGGAAATGTTAGAGCAGTTTAAGTTTTTACTTGGGTTTAACAGTTATTGAAATAAGACTCGCTGCTATTTCAACATTTGTAGCTAAGAAATTACATAATGTCTGACCATCAGATATTCACTAGCAAATATTTACTTACCTTTTATAAACTATTTCCCCTGGACTAAGCAAGCACAATATTTATTTGGATCACCGGTGCATGCAAGTTATTTAAGATGAAACCTTCAGAAACACTTAGGAGCTTACCAGTTAATTTTGTTGTCACACTTTCTGAATTCTGCAGGAGTGTTTGATAGACTATGATTAATGCTTTAGAACTTCAAAGAGGCAGTATTATTAATGCGATGATTGACATGAAGTTTCTCTAGTGAGAGTATTACAATAGCTGAATATCTATCATCTTTATTATTATTATTATTATTTTGCAGTAGCAAACTGCTGTGGAAATGGGTACTCAGCTATACAGCTATTCTAACGTGCATTGAGAGCCAGATGCCTCGCTTGAGTCTAGTCAAATATATGAATATTGTTTTATTTGGCAGTCCATAAGAAACAATTTGGTTGTTGAATGGGAAGGACCTAGTCCTTCTGCAAGTGACTTGATTCATATAAATTGTGGTAAATTTTCTCAAGCATCGCCATTATTCAGAGCCAAGTCCCACACAAACTTCCTTACATTGCTGCCAGTAAAATTGGAAAGTGTCTAGGTGTTCAGCTGTAGTGTAAAGCAGCTCAGCTGCAATGGTGGCTGACCTCTCTTTGGCAGTAAGTTTGTATCAGAATGTTAAAATACACACCTTTGCCATAGAGTCATGCTCTTAAAAGGAAACCTGTGTGATACTGCTGCCAAATATTAGTTGTCTTGGGCTTTTACCAAGGAGTAGGTCATACTGAGTTTCAGTGAGTTAAGTGAAAAATTGCCTTCCTGCAAAGTGTTCCGTTTCAAGGTGCAGGTGAAGAGCAAAGGGTCCAATGTTGCAGATCCTGCGGACCCTTGTCAGGGATTGCAAAAGTGAAGTGGACTTTGTGCAGAAACTTTGCTCATTGCCACCAAATCCTTAACTGTTAAGTGTCAGCCTCCAGTCTCTTTACTCTCGTATGCCAGAGCTGCTGTTTCTGGTTCCTCGCCTGACGTTTTACTTTTGTATTCTGTTTTAGTTGACATTTTATGCTATGAAAAGATGTGTGCAAAAAACTTCTACAACTTTAAAGTGTAATTTGATCTAAACAGGTTAATCTTGAATGTAGCAGTTAACTGAGCAAAAGACAAATACATTTGTGTTCTAACTGGGATTTGTTATCACTTTATTTGAAAAATGGAGGAAGTTGCTATTCCCTATAGTGACTTTATGAGCCTGTTGACCTTTCTTGATTTCATAAATTAGGCAGATACCAGTTTCCTGTTGTCTGGTTTGGAGCAGACTGTAAATTTAGTAACTTTGGTTGTCGGTTCTGTTAAGATCAGTGCCAACTGTTGCTGTTGTCTTGTAGTAGTACTCTCCTCTACATCTGCGCTGGCTGGGCAACTGGAATGTTACAGTTGAGAGTCCCTTTGGAAATGCAATTCAGTATATCCTCTGTTATCAGAGAAGACTGCAAAGCATTTATCTGAGAAAATATCAATGGGCCGCAGTTGAAATGAATGAAGCTCTTGGTTTCAGAGAGAAAGCTAAGCAAATCTTTCACAATTTCTCAGCAGATAAAAATGATTCGGGGATTATATTGTACATTAAAATCATGAGTTGACATAATGTTTACTCTCTTCCTTTATCTACTTTTATATATTAGAAAGGACCTGCAGTGATATCCTGCCGTATGACCTTGGATTGTCACTCTGAAGTTCGAAGCAGATGAGTCTTTCCAAATCTAACAAATGCAGAGAAACAAAGTTTTCATGCCTGCAAATATGTTGTGAGTGTAGCTGCTTGTTAACAATTAAAGATGTTCCTTGTTAGATTGGAGACTCAGTTCATAAAAATGCTATAATATTTTTAATGAGGACTAGTGGAAATACTACGTATTTACTATACTAGGTAGTTGGTAATTCCACTTTTGTCATCTCTGCTGAAGTTGTTAATAATGTTGTTTTCCTTACCACGTACAGATATGAGTGCATGTCATTTGACATACATTGTTTTCATTTCTGTTCTTAGTGTCTGAGCAGAATGTTCAGGGAAATTGATAATGCTATGCTTGCAGTAAATAATAGCCTTTAAAACTGTACAGAAAAAAAAATACTGTTTAAGGCAAGCTTGCATTGCATGCCAAAACTGATACCTTGGCACTTTTGAGTGTGCATTCTGGGAAATACTATTGCATATGTTTCCCAAAGTGATTTTCCCTTTTTGAAATGCAAGATATGAAACTATTACAAATCTATTGGATTGCTGCTAATAACATTAAAAAAAGATTTTCTTCAATAAAAATGTGTGCTGTAGGTGTGGCTTTTCCCTATCGAATCCCCTAAAGTGAAGATTATCTTTCTTATTCTCTTATTTTTCTTCACTACAACTTGCAGAGGTAAAGGAAAGAAAACTGGAAATGTGTGGCAGGGAAGGGAATGAAATACATTGTAAACCAGAAGGGGTTGATTTTACTGAGAATACTTTACTGTTTTGTTGGAGAAAAATTTTTCACAAATTACATGTTGTAGGCATGGTAAACAAAAGGATTTAGTTGGGTAAAAAGAATAACAGAGGGCAAACTTGAGTGAATGTAAATAAAAAAATATTGAGTGTGACCTTGTAGCAATTCAGAGGGGTTTAACTTTATACATGGGACATGTAATCTGGTAGTAGCAGCTCTGTCCGTATTCTTCGTCTGCGAGAGGCTTTGCTCCTGTTTCCTCAGCATTGGAGACTCCTGTTACAGTAACCCCAGTGCCCGGGTCAGATACAAAGGCAGTCCTGTTTCCTGGGAATTGTAGCCCTTGTACGGCTTCATTCTCCGAGTAAAGCCAGAGCCCGTGTCTGGACAGACATTTGGATAAACTGCTTTTTTGGTCTTCCATGCAACTGCAGCTTTTCACTAACCTTTTGAGAGTTGTGTTTGGCATGGTGGAGCAAAAGTGCTCTTGGTAGCAGAACTTGCCGGTGGTGTATGAAGGACATTAGCTTTTGGGTCTGCATGTGGACTCAGCAATCCTTTTTTTCCCCTTCCCTTTTTTTTTTTTTCTTATTAGTATGACCACTACTGAATTTGAACATACCCACTTGGTCAAACAGAATAAAATGGCAGGTAAAGTCCTAAGTAGTTACTTTTAAAGATAACTTCGGTAAAAAAACCCAGGTGTTTTTGATCTAACCCCTCTCAAAAGTTTAGTGATCCAAATAGGGCAATGACAAATATTTGGCTTATTTATTACAGATAAAGGCAGACTGATCTAATAATGATTGTTTTAAACTTTGCGGTACAAGTAGTGATGTGAGGCCTTTCATTTGCATTCTCTTCCAAATGATGCTGTCACAATGCGTGTTATTTCTTAATTATCTGAGCGTAGCTTCATTTCAGGGTCAGAAAAACATTTTGGGGAGAGCTATAGTGAATGTAGAAGCAGTATTTTTCTGGATTCAAGTGAAAGCTTGTATTTGTTAAAGTGGAGATTTAAGTTTTGACTAATTCTCTGTATTGAAATACAAAATTTGGATGCTCTATTTTTAACTGAATTGTACATAAAAGCTGGCTAAATATAGAGAACACCAGTTATTTCTGTAAAATCTGTATGCCAGCTGGCTTTTATTTTCCTGCTGTGTTTGTTTTAATATTTAACAAAATAAAAGCTAATGGAATATATGCTGTAGAGAAGAATGTTTATCCTGTTTTCTGTAATGGCTTGGCTGTGTCAATGGTAGCTGTGGCTGGCTATCAAATAACTTGCTAGGAATTTGCAGTGAATGGTGGGAGGCTGTGTTATTAGGGAGGGCAGAAGGCAGAAATAAACAATTATGTCGAGTGATTGAGAAATTCTAGAGCAGGTCTGATTGCATATTTGTGTACTCTGTATCTGCTATTTAGTTTTAGAAATATTGGCATCGAGGCAGAAGTAACATTTTTAAATCTTGGTAAGATAAAAACTCTGTGTTTAATTATTTGCACTTAATTGTTTCATCACAGCTCTTGTGTGGGTTAAAATTGCATAGAAGTAAACCCTGTGGATGTTTGTTTGTCATAGTTTATAATTGTTGGGTGACGTTCTGTACTACTTAAGTCATTATGGATGAGTAAGTCTTACAGTCTATAAACTTAAGACTTCCTGCGATTTATACTCAGGTTAGTCAGAAGGCGTAACGTATTAAGGATTTGAATTAGATGCTGCAAATGTGAATGGTGTACTGTTACAAACAGATAAACTACTTTTTGCCCCTCTTTCTGTTACGGAGGGTGATGGTACAACATTTAATTTATAAGACATGAAGGAGACAACTCCAGTTTTTATGGACTGGTGTAATACCACACATCTTAGGCTTCCTGCTCATAGGACTTTTCAGCCTAAATGTGGGGTTTTTTAATTATTATTTATCTGAATTTTGTGAATACCTTCAGCTAAGCTTTTCTGGGCTCATGAAGAACTACATATAATGGCAATATATTCCCTTTTGCTTGGTGTGGCGTATCCTATAGTGCCATGCTAACATTTCTTGTACTTATTATTATATAATTTAAGTAGTTTGTGGTGAGATTTAGTAACATGATCTTCAGTGCTGTCATTAAAGTGGAGACTTTGCCAAACATTTGCAGAAATTGGTGTTTTAAATAGCCCAGCTCAGAATTTTCTTATACTTTCCATGGCAACAAGTTCATCTGTTATGCAAATGTCATCTTAACAGTCTCTGTAAATGCATTGCTCCATTTCTTTTCTGTAAAATGGATATTTTGTGCTTGGTACAAACATATTTTAACACACGTATACAGTTAAGCGTATGTGTGTCTGTATTCAGGTGTATTGAAATATCTTCCCAAGGCGAGACTTCATTGCAACATTTATAATCTGGTTGGAAAATGTAGTGATTAAAATGCTACTATTGGTACATGAAGTGATGGTTAATGTGTAGCAATGTATTTATACAACAGGCAGTTTGATATTAATAGAATTACTGTGAAGTTTGTCTTCCATGCGTATTCTGTTCCTCTTTCTCTTGCTTCTGCCGTGTAAGCTTGGAAGTGTCTTTTTAAGGAAGAGGAGATAAAAGTTCTGCTGGAAAAAAGTGTGGAAGGACCTTTGCTCGCTGTGTTTGCTTTTATTCTTGGCTTCAAGCAGCCATTTATCTCTGCTGCTGCTGTTTGTGATCTTCAAACAATAGTAGTAGTACTGGACATTGAGTTTCGGATTATAGCGAGGGTAAATATAAGTATATAGCTATATGTATTATGCCTCTCCACCTTTAAGATTATTTGATGTATTAGGTTTGGGCAGGTTGACAATACAAAATTAACATCTTTTGTAGGTGCGAATTATTCTCATGGTTCTCAGGAGTCAGAAGTTAAAATTAAGTTGTGATAATTTTTATACCTTGCAAAACAGCTCGTGTCAATTTTAGTGTTTCATTTGCTTAACAGTACCTAAAATTATGCCTGCATAAACTAGTTGTATCTGATGACTTTATAATTGTATTGCAAGAAAAATGCCCCACCAATTATTTATAATAATGATGGATTGAGGAAAAACATGGTAATAAAGACATTTAAATGTCTCTTTCTGCACGTTTTCATACACACTTGACAGCATTATTGAAATAGGCCTCTTAATGATACTGTGTCATTCAGATTTAATTAACATACCGTTTAATTAGATGTTTGTTTCAAAAATTGAGCTGTGCCTTGTATGGCTTTAATTTCACCCGTAGAATTGCTGGAATATGCAAAAGCAGCACACTTTTATTCATCCTTTTTACACCTCTCTAATGTTGAATTTTAGAAAGATGTAGTCTTGAAAATGGAAAAGTTGGTTCATGTTGTCATACTTAATCTGTAGTTTTGAGTCAGAGAGATAAGTACCTTCCTACCTTGGGGAATAATTTTGTCAGAGGGTGTTAGAAAGGGTTGTATGTGTATGTGTGTGTGTGTGTGCACACCAACAAGTGGGATGCATCTCTGTAGCCAAACTAGAAAATGCTCCTAGTATATCATACCTTAAACTCACAACAAAATAAAAAGAAAAGCTTTTTCTGGCTTGACTCATACCAATTCAGTCTGGGGGGAAAAAAAAGTAATCTACACCAAAGCTGTTCTATGGCAGCACTTGAATATCTGAGCCCTGGGAGACATCCTCTGGGGTTCTGCAGTAATTTTTCTTGCCAGCACAAGAACGTTTCCCCCCAAAGCGTTTGGTGGGCAGCAGTTTTGTGTTTTGCTTTGCTTTAAGTTGGAAGCTTTTGAGTTCAAAAGATGTTCCCTCCCCAGGTAATAATGTATGTGTGTGTTCAGAAGTACACTTCAGAGTTTCAGCTAAGCTTGCTCTAATCAAGTTTCAAAGCAATATTTAAGTACAAGTAGTTGAAAGGAATTTTGGTATATTGTTAACAGTAATATTATGTAAGAAATATTGGAAGTTGATGTCATAATATTTAAGTAACTTTGTTTTAATAGAGCGGAATTGTTGAGGTGTCTTCTTTCAAGGTTGTCATCTTTTCTATCCCTAGCCTAATATTTCCTAGCTTTGTGACGTGTCCCTACTACTTTTACTCTTGCTTCCTCTTTCTCCAGTAATTTTCAGTGTGACATTTTGAACAATGTAGTGGAATAACCTCACCTGTCCTCGATCACTTAAAACTTTGGACAGCAATTTAAAAATGGTTTAATTACCATAGGCTATGAGATGGTGGATGCTGTGAGTCAAATATTCTTTGATGAAGGTGTAAGTGTACGGTGCTTAACTTGCAGCCCCTACTGAAAAATGAATGAATACAGTGAACCTGCAGTATATATTTTGAAATGTGGCTGTTAGCTTGGATCTTTAAATAAAATGTTTGCAGAACCTTGTGGGTTTGAGGTCACATTTTCAGCAAATTTTTTTAATCCCCATGATTATATGAATAATCCTCATATACATATATATATACGAGGCATGTCGTACCTGCCAGCTTTCCCTAATTGTTAAGGGTTCTTAACAGTTCACAGTGATTGTAAGCCACTCTTAACACACAGGTATGTTGCTGTTTATTTACTTGAGTCGTTTATGATGTGGCTTTGCTGTCTGAGCAGGTGCTGGTAGATAATAATGAAAGGTTTTGTAAACAAGATTTCACTGTGTAATGAACCATGGCTAATGGTAGAGTAAAAAACAATAAATCAAAAAGCATAGTGAAGACACTTAAATGTTAACCCAGGAAAATGTATTAAAAGAACAGTCTTAGTATTCACATCTTCATCATGGACATTTTGAACTCAGTACCTTATTTTTTTGTGCGTAGTTTAATCAACTCCACCTATTAAATATGTAAGGTCTTTAAGATCTATATGCTGTGACATTCACAGTTGGACAAGATTCTGGGAAGTCACTGCAACATGTTTCTGCATTTTTTCATGCTCCTTCAGCTAATGCCACTTGGATTTAATTTTTTGGAGCAATTTATTCTGTTATTTTGGAGGTGGCTTTTTTGTCTGTAAAAAGCATTCATTTTTTCTAGCCTGTCTTCCAGAACAAACAACTAGTCAGATTTTTACAGATGCTTGAAGGTTTAAGGAATTTACTTTGAAAAGCATGACATCTGCCAGTATTCTACATACAGGAACAGAGGAGTTCTGGTAAACAGCAAACTGATTCCCAAGTTGAAAATCAAGTTGCATCAGTATTAATCAGAATAACGTGGAAATGGTCACGCAGTTGTCTTCTGCTGAATTTTCCGTAAGGATTTTTTTAGCCTGTATATACACTTAATCCATTCTCTCCAGTGCCAAAATGCTGATGACTTTTTTTTTCTGTCAATAGGAGAAAAAAATCAAAAGTTGATTTACAAAATAGTAGCAACTGCTGCATGGGATTGATGCAAACTTTCGCTAATCTGAACCAGTCCCAAAGGGATTTGACTAGCGAGTTTGTATTATAACACTGTAATTCACATTGTGAAGCTGTTAGAGTTTAACATGCAAATTTGTCCTTTTCCCTTTAGCCATACCATTTCAAGGTGGCTCCGCTCGTCTGTGCCCTAAGAATACTTTCCAGGTGTCTCTGAGGTAGCTTCTGCACAGTTTTCCATGACACTTGAGATTTGTGCAGGTATCTCTGGTACTTCTAAGCAACAGCACGGGTAGGGTATGGGGTAGATAAGTTGTTACTTGGTTGCAGTTAGTTGTTGACTACGAATTTCAAAGCAATACCGGAAACTCATGCCAGTAATTCTTTTCCCTTATTAACCCAAGATTTTTGGGGAGGCAAATGTGTCTCATATTTCTTGTAAGTGATCAAAACAGTGTTTGGGATCAGATATGAGTGTCCTTCTTACCTTATGATCTTAACTGTGAACGTGTTTGGTGCTGCACTTAAAGATTATTAAAGATAATAGCATCTTGTACAATTTAGCAATATTTAATGATAGAATTCAACTCCCAACTGTGTGGAAAGACTGTGTTTAACTTCTTTCCTTCTGGCATTTGAGTGCGCTTATCCCATGCCACCAGAAATAACTCCATGGTTTTACAGTTCCATTAGTATTTTGGTTAACAGCAAAAATATGAGCGTAGATAACTAGGTTGTTTTGAGATGTCTTGGTTTGATGAATAAAATGAAGTATGGGCAAATAAAGATTATTTCTCTATTTGAAATTCTCACTCTGTTGTCATCTGAACTCCTCTGAAATAAGTGGGACTACAGCATAAGTATCCGCCGATTATCTGGACATGTAGTAGCATGTACATATCTGTATCTGTACATATCAGTAGCATGAGGTCTCCTGTCCCTATTGTACTGTTTGTGCTAAATGTTATACCGGTATTTTAAAGGTGTAAAGGCAGATAATGCCTGTGCTCACCTATCTACAACATAAGTGAGAGAAAGGGGATAAAAAGGAACCGTATTTAAAAACTAAGTTGGAAAACAAATTGATGCATTCCTCTTGATCTTTGTCACTATAGACAAGTAGCTACTTTCCATCTGTTTCTTTCATTCATTTTCCTTTGCATCTTTCTTTTGCAATTCTTTTAATGCACATACGCATATATTAAGTTCTGCCCTTCATTTATTCTTTTGTCATTGTTTCCATTTCACTTTCCCTGTGTTTCATTCCTGTATCTTTCTTGTTTAGACCAAGTGGAGGATCCAGCTGGCAGTAGCAGCCATGTAGGACCCTTCAGGAACCTGATGGTAAGTGCACGTGTGTACTTATACTCAGGCTTCCACCAGGTTCTGTATTCTGAGGCATTTTCCCCCTCCTGCTGGCTTCTTTTAGTTCTCGACGTCTTAAACTGTAAGAAAACTAAGGGTCAGACCTTGGGCTGCTCATTGATATCCTTTATATCAGAGTAGTAGGTTGCGTTTTTCATTGAAAATCTGAAAGTGATGCTAATCTTTCAGGTTTACATGGATTTAAAAAGCACTTTGAGAACTCATGAAGGAAAGTCTATTAAAAGCTGTTAAATATCTTCGAAAGTTCCTGAATTCTAGATAGGTGAAAGCTGGGAGACCATACCAATGAAGTATCACTTTACTATTACTCTATTCTTAAATTCTCTTCCTAGGCATCTGCTTTTGAACATTCAGGGCCATGAAATGGGTGCATCTGGGACAATCGTTGCCATGCTTGAGCATAGTGGATTCTTTTAACCTTTACAAAGAAAGCCGCAACCTAGAAAATGAACAAACTAAAGCTGGTAAAAGGAAAACGTCAAAAATCAGTTGGTGTCTCTAGTTGATATGTGTCGGAAATAGATCTGACACATCTAAAATTACGTATGCATGCAAGCAATTTTGCTCACTATTCTGAGTAAGGGCAAGTAGGTGCTAGATGAATCTTCTCTTCGAATGCGTTTATGCTTAAAGGCCAAGAACTTGAAACATTTCCAGCTGTATCAGTGAGCAGGTTGCATCGAGAGCAGGTTGCATCTTTCATTTTTTTTTAAGGAGTGTGGCATGGCAAGAGAACTTGCAAGTGATGATCTTTCCATCAATACCATAAGGAAATACGTGATTCAAGTAATTCAAAATTTAGTACAAATTCTGCTATTCCAGTGATTTCCCAGATTGCAATTGTATTTGAGGTACTATAAATTCTATATTCTATACAAGGGTGACACTTTGGAAAACCTTTGCACGCTTTAGCACCTATCAGTGATTTTTGTTGTTGCTTTTACATGCTTTACTTCACACTTTAAATAGCACAATGTATTTCTACTCGTAGTCTTGTTTTAAGAAAGAATTAATTGGGTCTTGGTTTGAAGGCTCTTACAGTAACCCGTCACCATGCTGTGAAATTCCGTGCTGCTGTAGAATTAGATGTAGAATCGCCCAGTGACTTCATCTGCAATACCATCATATGCTGCACCATCTAGTAAAATACTGTCTCTAACCGTGGTCAAGTTTGGTGTAGATGAGGGACGTGGGGACCAATCTTTTCCTTTTTGTTTCCAGTCTCACCTGTAGAGCTGAGAGATGAATCTAGAATTTTTGTCATTTAAGTCAAGATACTGATGTTGGTCTTCAGATGATAAGCAGTCTACAAAAAAGTTGATCTCTCTTGAAGGGTCCTAGCAATTAAATATGTTTTGTTATGTCGCTCTTAAGGTTTGTTGTGGTGCATGTTTGAATCTCCAGGAACGTATCGCAGTTTTACTTTGAGGCCTTTCACCTAGAAATGGAAGTGTTTGTTGGTTGTGTTACTGTACGTTTCAGGAGGGATTTCAGGTAGCTTAGCAGGTATTTCTGGAATCTTGTTTGAAATCCTTCATACTCAGATCTTAGTGCTAGTGGTTGTAATTACCAGCATTAGAGGTGCTGATACTATAAAATTGTGTTCAAGTTGGACATTTGCCTGTCAGGTAAAGATGCGCTTAAACTCCTTACGCCTGTGTGAACACTAAAATGTACGCTAAATCTTCTGACAACTTGCAGGTGTTTGGTATAAAATACAATTGAATATTGTATTGTCAAAGAAACCAGTGTTGGTTCATTATGGCAGATGTAGACACAGGGGTTGTTAGAATATTTGAGGATATGATGAGGTAATTGCTAGTTCACTTTAGGAAGGGCACATGTGTATCTTCCCAAGGTGATAAAAATTCATTCTGAGTGACTATTGTCAGTTTCTCAGACTAAAAACTGTTAAAAACTGGAATAAGAACATAAAAAAAGGATAATTACATACATGAAACTGAAACACACCAGAATTCGGGGAGAGCCTGTGAAGTCTGAGCTCCTTGAGAGGAAAAACAGGTAATTATTTAGAATAGAATAGAATGTTCAAATAAAACCAAGCATTTCCGTTTAAGGGCGACCTGTCTCTGATGTGTTCTATTGGAGGGGGTGCATACTTGGAAATTTTCAGTTTGAATAGAGGAACATTTTTTAAGAGGCATTTCGGTTTCTTGGCTCAAGATGAGAAAAATATTTTCGAGGGGGGGAAAAAAGGAGGAACTTGTTGACAGGATTGTGAGTTGGAAGAATGTGCTTCTAAATAAGAAACGGATTTAGGGCTATGATGTACACTTCTGATTAGAGGGAAGTATCAGTGTGCTAAAAAGTAGCATTTTGTGTGTTAGTGGGAGCAAAAGAGGAATTTGGATTGCTGCTTCTGGACAGCGCTCATTCCTAAGAGGTGATGTGTAGAAGTGTGATGTTTCAGAGGACACTGGTGCCTCAACCACAGTGAATAGAGAATATGGTCCTTGCCATAAATTGAACTGGAAGGCCTTAAAGTTTCACTTGTTATTACACAGTCCTTATCATAATTTCTGTATATTGTAGGACTGAATCTTTTAAGATTAATGGAAAAAAAAAAAGGCAGTATAACTTTGTAGTGCATTGGTAAATGAAGTCTCCAATGTCTTTACACCTTGTGCCGCTGATTAAGTCTTTGAATAATGCCATTTTGCCCTAACCTTCATTGTGTTCATCCTGTGCAAGTAATATATGCTTCTTAATGTTGCTAACAGAAAGTGTTAGCGAACTTGTTTGTGTCGGTTAAAAAGATGAAACACCTTTTTGTTTTAGTGTTACCCAGTTCCATCTGATTTGGTTTTAATTTCTTTGCCTTGTTGGTCAAGATCATGCTGCTTTTAGTCTTCTCATGTTGCTACTTCATTGCTTTTATTATAACTCTTCAAGTCGTTATTCAGGCTGTTCATACAAGTAGAGAAGCCTCTATGGGTTTCTACTTCATAAGGTCTTCCAATTAACATTAAATATTAATAGTATATGAAGAAATATCATATTTTCCGTATACTTGTATAAGATACAGAATTTAATAGCCATATAAAGGGATTGGGTAACTATGGTGTGAGCTGATTAAGTCCGGACAATACCTTTTTGGTACAGTCTATTCTTGCTTTGAAAGTAAGTATTTAGGAGTCTTAGATTTTTAGAAACTCATTGTTATCTTTAGTTTTAATTTCTTCTGGGCTCTAGAGCCTCACTGCTTTATCTGAATGCTGTCCTTTTTACTGATCTGTCATTTGTATTCCTCAGGAAAATAGGGTTTTCTGTGTAAGTGTGTTATATTCCAAAGCTGGGTGTTTTGATTCTGCCACTCAAATATGAGAAATAACAGTTGTTGAACAGGAATAATAAATGTTGGGGTTTTTTTTCACCAGGAAAGAAAAAAACTCAGGAAGGTAAAAACAAGGGAAAGAGGGCAGCGGATACAAAGCAGAAAAAGGCTGATTTGGATTCTACTTCTGCAGATATGAGGGATTCTAAAGAGGGTGAGTTCTCAAGTATCTTAATTTTTCCTTCTAACTATCTTTTTGAATCAAAGGGCACTTTTTATCATGTTTAGCGCATTAGCATGTTAGTGTAGCAAAATGAACATGTTTATATTGTTTGCCCAAAAGCTTATATTAGTCAGGAACTTGAATATCAGAAGTATGTAATTAGTTTTTCCTTTTGTCAGAGCTGCGTGTTTAATGTACTGTGAAATTTAGACATAAATCCAAACTCTGTAGAACAGAAAAGCAGAGAAAAGTCCTTATTCTAAAATAATGTCTTTGGAGCTTAGTTGTACAGTCATCATTTATTGACATTTAACAGAAGTCGGTGGGACCAAGGGAAAAAAGCCCACAGTATTAATGCACCACCTCGCTAAGCATGCTGTTTGTCCTAAAGATGAAGAGGAACTTCTTGCTCTATCCATATAACCACTTGTGCAACATTGTGTTGAATTGGCAGCAAAGTTATTTTCTTCAGCAATGGATATATCTGACAGCAGATAGGTAAAACTAGCATGCAGAGTTGTGAATTAAAAATACTTTCACACTAGTAAATGAGGTGCCTGCAGGCTCTGATTCGGAAGTGTAGGAAATAAGCAGTCAGGCATTGATTATTAAAAAATCCAATACGAAGAATGGAAAGTACTACACCTTGCTGTCCATTACAGTACACGTGCAAATTGGTTTATTGTTAATAACTTGGGGGAAATGGTCAAAATCCAAAATTTGCTTGACAGGCTTCGTGTATACTTTGTCTATATGTATTGCAATACTTTCCTGACACTTACTTGCTGTAAGAAAAGTCAGTGAAAGCTTTTTTGAGGGTTTTTGAAATGTTCTGAAGTCTACCTTAAAGTGTTCTGGTACTCTTCAGACTGTTTCAGCTTTCTTGGCCACAATGTTCAATCCAAAGATTCTCTGTTAGGTATAGGCAGTTGCCTACATTTTGCTGAAGTTACAGAAAGGAAATTCCGAGTAGAGTTTTACTCTCAGTACTGAATCACAAGAGTGAGAAGTAATGGTATTGTGTTGGATCATAAACGCTGGATATGTTGTGTTAGAGGAAAAAGCGGAAGAGAGGTGTAGTGTACTTTGAAGTGTTTGGTAAAAATGTTTCATGCTTTTCCTTTCGTACTTTGTGTATCAGGTCATAAAGAGGAAGATGAAACGCCTTCTGTTTCTGCTGTATTGTCCCTGGAACAAACAGCTGTGATTCAGGAAATGGTAAACCAAGATGTACTTCCAAAGCTGATGATCCCCAGTCCTGCCAGCGAACTACAAATAGTGACTGAAGACAAACAAGGAGAAGCAATAAACTGTGCGTCAGATGATTTAGATGATGATGAAGAGGAGGATGATGAAGAGGAGGACGATGACGAGGAGATAGAAGATACCAATATGCCTAAAGAAAATGCTGAAATGCCTTTGATATGTGAAGAAAAGTTAGACTCTATGGAAGAGCAAAAGAGTACGTCAGAAGAATCTCCAGAAAGCTCTCCAAAGAAAAAACTTGTTGTGAAAATTCCAAAAGCAAGAGGTGAATCAAATGGTGATGTTCAGGAAACATTCATGTTTCCCTGTCAGCATTGTGAGAGGAAGTTTACGACAAAGCAAGGACTTGAACGCCACATGCACATCCATATATCTACTGTTAACCATGCTTTCAAATGTCGATACTGTGGGAAAGCCTTTGGTACTCAAATTAACAGGCGAAGACATGAGCGACGCCATGAGGCAGGGCCAAAAAGGAAACCGTTCTTAACACTAACATCATCGCAACACTTGGATAATGTTGCTGATAACCAAGTAATTGTGGATGATGGTCTTAAAGATGACCTGAATGTTTCCAGTCTTGTGCAAGACTCTGTCGTCTTGGATTCTGAGAAAGTTTCGCAAGACATGTCAAACTCTGCTTTTGCTGAGGAAAATAAGGAGCCCAAAGAATTGCACCCATGCAAATACTGCAAAAAGGTTTTTGGAACCCACACCAACATGCGGAGGCATCAGCGTAGGGTTCATGAGCGTCATCTTATTCCCAAAGGTGTCAGAAGAAAAGGATTCTTTACTGAAGAGCCACCACTTCAGACAGAGCAGGCCCCACCAGTCCAGAGTGTATATATAGCAAGTACAGAAATAGAAGAGGAAGGTGAAGTAGATGATGTCTATATTATGGATATTTCCAGCAACATCTCTGAAAATTTAAACTATTACATTGATGGTAAAATTCAGTCCAACAGCAGCACTAGCAATTGTGATGTGATTCAGATGGAGTCCAACTCTGCAGACTTGTATGGACTAAATTGTATCATCAGTCCAGTCACAGTGGAAATCTCCTCAAATTTAAAGGTTACACAAACACATGTGAATGAACCTCCCAAGGAACCTTCGAGCAGTGGGAGCAATGAATCCAAAAAGAGGAGAACTGCCAGCCCTCCTCTTGTACCAAAAATAAAAACTGAAATAGACCCAGAACCTATAACTCCTACTAGTTCTTTAAATCTCCCTCTTAGCATTTCAACAGAAAGCTTACCTTTTCATAAAGAAAAAGGTGTTTATTTGTCATCAAAATTAAAACAGCTTCTTCAGACACAGGACAGTAAGAAGATAACTCAGCCAAGTGAAATCCCTAAACTAGGACCTTCTGTTACATCATCGGCTATTTTGCCTCCAGTATCCAGTAGATTTAAAAGAAGGACCAGCTCTCCTCCCAGTTCTCCACAGCACAGTCCAGTACTTCGAGACTTTGTCAAATCAGGTGAGGGAAAAACTGTGTGGAATGATAATATTCGGAGCTCAAAAATGCCAAAGTTGGAAAGCCACAGCAACTCACCTGCTTGGAGCTTGACTGGAAGGGAGGAAAAAGAGACTTTGAGCCCTCTTTGCTTTGAAGACTATAAAATATCAAAAGACTGGACAGCAGCTCCGACTTTTGGCAGTGTGTGCAACCAGCAGCCACTGGATTTATCTAGTGGTGTGAAACAACGGTCTGATGTTAAAAATAAGAATCAGGTTCCCTGGGAATCTGTTTTAGATTTAAGTGTGCATAAGAAGCCTTGCAGCGATGCTGAAATTAGGGAATATAAAGAAAATTCCATACAGCCAACCTGCAGTGGTGTTAAAAAGAAGAAACCAACCACTTGCATGTTACAGAAGGTTCTGCTGAATGAGTACAACGGAACGGATGCAGCCACGGACAGCACACTCGGTGTAACCAAGAGTGTGAGCCCAAGCAAATCCCTGGAGCCGCAGGCAGAACCTGACATGGATCCCAGTCTATCTGCATCATCTTCTGTTGACACTCAGCCCCTTAGTTCCTCTGTTTCCCCTGTGCCACAGGCATCTGCTGTACCTTCCATGTGCCAGCTGCCTCCTTTGTTAACACCAACCAATCCTCCTTCCCCACCACCCTGCCCGCCTGTCTTAACAGTTGCTACATCACCTCCTCCCCTTCTTCCAACAATGCCGTTAACAATTCCCGACGTCTCTGCCAGTGCCACCAACACTTCTTCTTGCCCGTCGCCACTTTCTAACACTACTACCCAGTCCCCACTGCCAGTTCTTTCACCTACTGTGTCTCCTTCTCCATCTCCTGTTCCTTCTGTTGAACCTCTTATTTCTGCTGCTTCACCTGGTCCTCCTACACTCTCTTCCTCGTCTTCCTCCTCCTCTTCCTCCTCTTTCTCCTCCTCTTCATCTTCATCATCTCCATCTCCTCCACCTCTTTCTGTAGTTTCTTCTGTTGTTTCCTCTGCTGATAATCTTGAAAATACTCTCCCAATAATAAAACAGGAAGAAGCTGAACACGAACAACAGAAAGCAAGAGAAGATCCTCATACTTCAAGCGAATCAGGAGTAGTGCAGGAAACATTCAATAAAAGCTTTGTGTGCAATGTCTGTGAATCACCTTTTCTTTCTATTAAAGACCTAACGAAGCATTTAACCATTCATGCTGAAGAATGGCCCTTCAAATGTGAATTCTGCGTACAGCTTTTTAGGGATAAAACAGACTTGTCAGAACATCGCTTTCTGCTTCATGGAGTAGGAAATATCTTTGTTTGCTCGGTCTGTAAAAAGGAATTTGCTTTTTTGTGCAATTTGCAACAGCATCAGCGGGATCTCCACCCGGACAAAGAGTGCACACATCATGAGTTTGAAAGTGGGACTTTGAGACCCCAGAATTTTACTGACCCCAGTAAGGCGAACGTGGAGCACATGCAGAGCCTGCCAGAAGATTCTTTGGAACCCTCTAAAGAGGAGGAAGATGAAGATCTAAATGATTCCTCCGAAGAGCTGTATACTACTATAAAAATAATGGCTTCTGGAGTAAAATCTAAAGATCCAGATGTTCGCATGGGCCTCAATCAACACTACCCGAGCTTTAAACCGCCTCCATTTCAGTATCACCATCGTAATCCTATGGGTATTGGAGTTACTGCAACAAACTTCACTACCCACAATATTCCACAGACTTTTACTACTGCCATTCGATGCACAAAATGCGGGAAAAGTGTTGATAACATGCCTGAGTTACACAAACACATATTGGCCTGTGCATCTGCCAGTGATAAAAAGAGATACACACCTAAAAAAAATCCAGTACCACTGAAGCAGACTGTGCAGCCTAAGAACGGCATGGTAGTTATAGCCGGCCCTGGAAAGAATGCCTTCAGACGAATGGGTCAGCCTAAAAGACTTAATTTCAATGTTGAGATTAGCAAAATGTCCTCAAATAAACTAAAAATAAGTGCATTGAAAAAGAAAAACCAACTCGTCCAGAAAGCTATCTTGCAAAAAAAGAAATCTGCCCAGCAGAAGGCGGAATTGAAAAGTAATTCATCGGAGTCAGACCCTCACATCTGCCCCTACTGTAATAGGGAATTTACTTACATTGGAAGTTTGAATAAGCACGCGTCATACAGCTGTCCCAAAAAACCCATCTCTCCCTCCTCTAAAAAGAATTCTTCAAAAAAAAGTGCAAGTTCTTCTTCACCTGCAAGCAGTGAAAAAGGCAGCAACCAGCGTAGGCGAACAGCAGATGCAGAAATCAAAATGCAAAGCATGCAGCCGCACTTGGGCAAGACACGAGCACGAACCTCAGGACCCGCACAAATCCAGCTTCCCTCTGCATCTTTCAAATCAAAACAAAATGTTAAATTTGTACCTCCCATTCGATCTAAAAAGCCAAATTCATCTTCATCATTGAGGAACTCTAGTCCTGTAAGAGTGTCCAAAATGTCCCATGTTGATGGGAAAAAAACTAAGGTCGCTAAGAACAGTTCCTCTGGAATCTCAAGCAAAACATCCCGGAAATTGCACGTCAGAATACAAAGGAATAGTAAAGCTGGGTTGCCAAGTAAGTCTGCTGTGGCAAGTAAGAAAAAGGCAGACAGATTCACTGTAAAATCTAGAGAGAGGATTGGAGGACCTATTACACGAAGCCTACAGCAGGCGGCAAATGCAGAGGCAGCAGAAAACAAAAGAGATGAAAGCAGTACAAAGCAAGAACTAAAAGATTTCAGGTAAGCATTTAATTTGAAGTTGAAACAACACAGGAACGCGTTGCTTGCTGTTTTGCCGATTTTCTTGGTCTTTTTTGAATTTCTCATACTTAAATAAAAAAAAAAAAGGTTGCATTTCCTGAAACATGGTTAAGTAGCTCAGTCATGCTGAGGTATGATGTACATACTTGATGCATTTTGTCATGCTGTCATGAAATAATACATAGTTTGTATAGAGAATGTCTTTAATTATAAACTGAAATGAAAAGTCTGGAAAAAAAAAATGTCAATACCTGAGTGCAAATAAACTTAATGTCATCAAACTTGATGTTATTGGAAAGAAGGACCATGTATTTGGTATCTAACATATATGGTGGCCCGAAATCATTCTAGATTTAGTTCCTGGCAGTTTGCTAAGCTAAAAACCACGACTGCATTTTTTACTCACTAAAACAACTTGCATTGTTGGTTTTTAATAAAAAGCATTCTCTGCATATCATATAAAAATACCCATGACCAAATACTTCAAAAATGTATGTGCATACTAATTGAGTCAGGTCATTAAATATTTAATATAAGGGAAATAGACGTGTAAGAAAAGTTACATGAACATGTAAATTTGTTAGAAGTATCATGCTTTTATGTTTCAGTATAAACAAATTTTATAATTAAAGTTCTATTTCTTTTTTGAGAAGAAGCATTTTAATCACAGAAAGGGTAATACTTCAATAAATAAATAAAATCTTACTCTACGTGCCTGAGTCCCGATTTACGTCTTCATGTAGTCTCTCGAATCAATGGGCTATTTTGCAAACTGTTTATAACTTTTATTAGCGTGTTGCTGCCCTGTTATTCTTGGAAATAGGTATCTGAATTATTGAGTAACTTTCACAAAGCTCACTGGTAATTAAGAGTTCTTTTGGTTTTGCTAATTGCAGTGTGTGGCTGTGATTAACAGCAGATTTATGGCTGAAGGTAGTATTTTCTTAATCAAAGTAATTGATAGTGGAGGAGGGGGAGGAACTGGCAGCCTCCTTTAGAACAAGTGTCCCTGAGAAGAATTGGTCACAAAGTGTCCAAATCCAAACTGCTGGCAGCTCCTGTGTCTTACGGTGAAGGCCTCCTGGGTGAAAATTTTGAGGAAATACTTTGTAAAGTAAGGGTTCAGTACAACTGAAGTATTTCAAGTGCTAGAGGGGAATTTGACTTAAAATAGTCAATACCCAAATAAGGACGTGTTGAAGGAGGAAAATGTTACTGGAATTTGGAGACTAATGGTGTAAAAAAAAAAAAAAAAAAAAAAAAAAAAAAAAAAAAAAAAAAAAAAAAAAAAAAACAAAAAAAAAAAAAAAAAAAAAAAAAAAAAAAAAAAAAGAAAAAGAAAAAAGCAGCCTTTAAGGAACAAGAAACATCTACTAGGCCTGTTCTCTTGGGACATACACATCTTCATGTTACTTAATTCTCATCAACCGCTCTCTTAACGTTATGTGTGAAACTGTATTTTACATGATGCCAGAACAGATCAGGAAAATTTGAAGCCAGAATGACACATCTTTCCATCTAAATTAATCATTTGACCTTAAGCAAAATAACCGAGTACTTGGAAATCTGTGCATATGGAAATTGTTTAATAGTATCTGGGATAAATAACAATTTGCCTAGGGGCAAGGTTTCCTTGACTGTTTCAAATACTGTTAGTTTACTTTGGCAGCTTGCAGTCCTTACTGGTTTAATGAATAGTTACGCTAGAACAATTCGTCCTTTTTGTTTCTGAAATCATGTTCATAAATCTAGATTCCTCAGCTTTTTTTTATATAAAATATATAGTATGAAGAATATTTTGCCTTCATACACTAATGTCAGCACAGGCTAATTTCAGTTCTACTCCGTAGGCACTGGTGGGTTGTGGGTTTTTTCCCTCAGGAAATCTTAATTCTTAGTATTTTTTTTTTTCAAGACTTGCTTTATGTAATATTTGTCTCCAGATTTGTTTGTCACCTTTCAGTTTTTCTGTGTAAGCATGCTCCGTTCACAAATAGTTTGTTTTGTCATTTATCTTCAGTTTTTGTTTCTTATTTTCTAGGAATCTCCTGTAAAAACAAAACAAACAAACAAAAAAATTCCTTAATGACATGGTAGAGCTGTTGCATGCTCAACTTAGGATAAGCACTACGACAATGGATGTGAAATCCACCAAGCTTGCGAAACCAGCTGAAGCTGACTCACAATCATAAAATTGCCTGCAGGCTTCTTGCTAGTATTCAGTGTCAGGCGTAGATTTTTTTATTTCGTGCCTGACACGCATGCTGGGCTGCAGGATGATTCAGATAAGAGAAGGGTACTATTAAAAACAGAACAAAACCCATGTGAAACCATCAAAAGAAATGGTGGGATTAATGAAACCAAATCGTTTGCTCTCGTGTTTGCTTCAATCCTGGTTTTGTCCGTACCTTCGTGAATGGCACAGAGACAGTTCAGTTGTGTACTTGGCAAAGCAGGTTCCTTAATCTTGTCAATAATTCAGTGTAGATTCAGGGACAACAAATGTTGCTGCACTCAAAGTATTTTTTGTCATGTATTAAGTCTCTTAAAGCTTTTGTCTAAATGAATCAGTAGAGGCAGATTCTAGCACGGCAGAATTTCCTTTTCTTCCCGCCTTCTCCTCACCTTCTGAGTCTTTTAGATGCCCAGCATACAATGGGAAACAGCCCGATTTGGATGTTTTATGGATTTTTCCAAACTCCTATTTATACATGCAAATGAAACTTTATATAGCAATGAAATACCGATACCAGTTTCTAAATACCGTATATATATGGATTCAGCGTATCTTTTTATCGATGAGAAGGCTAGACCAGGACTACATACCTGTATATTTTGAAAGTTAGATACATAATTACTCCAAAAGGTTGTACACCTCTATCTAATAACTTAAGACAACAAATTGGTCTGTTGTTCATAACAGCTTTTTATGGAAATGCCGTTTGTCACGTGTTCATATAGCTTTCAAGGTTAATGACAGAATTGATGGAAAGTGACTAGTTTCTTTATACAGCCACCCCTTTTATTTTTTGTTCTTGACTTAAAAAGTAATCTACCTCTTAAAATTTGTAGTTTAATACTTGTTTGGTGAATTTGTGCCACTTTAACTTTCACTTTCACTATCATTCCCATTTTGTTACATTTCTGTTATGGGGACTTTATGTTGAAATATTGTATAAAGCATTTGTAGCAAGTTTAAAAAAATAAAATATTTAAAATTATTTAAATTGTTTTGGACACTTCAATTGTACTATATGTGATTTACATTTTACATTAATTTCATTTTGTTTTCATTTTGGGTTGTTAATCTTGGAGCATGTTCCTGTATTAAAGTTTGCTGTTAGTTATATTGTTTCTTCTATTGGAGAGTGATATAAAGACTATTCTAATGCAAACATTAAAAATTACAATTTGACATACAAGTGGGGTTGTCATTGCTTTTGAACACTGTAGCCTTGCTGAAGATACTGTAAATGCAGGTAAGCAACTGAAGAGGGATTTTTCTCCTCCATCCTGGAAGTTGCAGATGTATTAAAGATCTCTGTGGTGTTGCAAGCACTTAATGACCAACTAGATGGAACTACCATGACACATTTTATAGAACTGTAACCAATAAAGCAAACTTTTAAAAAAACTTGTTGGAAACTTGCCTTTTGTATGGAAAGCAGATGTATCCCGAAAATTGAAACAATGTACATCTAGAAGGAATTAAGTGTGCTTGCATCCTTTACTTGCCTACACCCAGTTCACTGAAACAAATTTATACCAATTTGACACTTCTGAGTTAGTTTTAGATTATTTTTTTTTTAATTGTGGACAGAGTTAATAAATTTAAACAATTTTAGTTAAAATTGCGCACAGCATTTAAGCTTTTTCTGCTATTACGGTGTTCTAGTTTTATATACTTTAAACTTGTGAAGTAGTTTAATTTAAAAAAATACAAGGAAAAAGTTTGGCTCTTGAGAATTTTGGAATTGCACAGAATCACAGAAGGGTAGGGGTTGGAAAGGACTTGAGGAGAGATCTAGTCCAGCCCCGAATGTTGTATTCCGCCCCCAAGACACACATTCTGCCTCCTGCAGTGGAGCTGGAAGCATCCCTGTCCGTATTGATGCGGCAGTTGGATGGAATAGTATAACATCATTAAGACTGCCAGTATTACGGTAGCCCATTTCTTAGCATATTCATTCCTAACCCAGTAGTAAGTGCTGTCTATTCAAATTAATACTTCTGCTTGAGTAAGATTCTTTGGCAAGAACTCCCTGTTTCTTTTCTCATGTGGTATGTCATTCCTTGAACATGTTATCCTCTCCATAACAAAGTTTTCCCTGAATTTTAACTGATAGGGAAACCTGGTACAATAATGCAGAAGTTTTAACGCTGTTCCCTGAGTGGTTTTGAGGGCCCATCTGCATTATAATAATATACACTGCGGTTTGATGGTTGCACCACAATTAGAGGTGAATTCTTAGTCTGTCGTACAGCAGCAATTATATCAGTTAGGTGGTAGGACAGCCACAGTGAAGTCTGTAGTATTGATTAGGTTTTTACTGTATTTACCTAAGTGAAAACATTTTGTTTTGCATACGCATAGTTGTATTTGGATATTTTGCAAGAATTAGGAAATATGGGGGGAAAAAAAGGGAAAAACTCTCCCGTAGTTTAGAAGTTACTGAGGGTGGGATGTAAACTTTTCCTTAAATAGTCATTTCACATCTTTCCTCTGGTACTGAGAGCCAAGGTACCCGTTGGTGTTTGGTCTTACTGCAGTCTTGGTGTTTTCATCTCCTTGTAAGGATTTATTAGAGAGATCTAGCCGCGAACTGATCATAAAGAAACCAGTTCCCTTCCCTCATTCCTTAATATTATGGCAGAAATCGTGTTGCTGTTGCCTCTTCTGTTTCTCTGCTGTGATATTAAATCCTGGTGTGTCCAAAGGATATTGCCACCTTGAGATGGTTCACATGTGTTCGTACACACCAGTTCTCATGTGAAGTGCTGGATGATGGAAATCTGTGTTCCAGAATGAGAGCTCATCATAAAGGAAGAGGTTTCATTCTTAAATAGACTTCTTAGCCAGGAAACGTACAACTTTTATAGTTAGTATTACATCTCATCTGCATAATTGAATTTCTATGGCTTTTATAACTGTCTCTTTATGATCTGAATGCAACAGTAAAGCTGTAACGATGCTCACAAAGTGCTGACATTTCTTGAAATGCATCCAAACGGGCAATGAAAACAATTAACTTGTCCTGTTTGCAGAGAATGACTGACATGTCAAGATCAACTGCAGCGTCAGTTTAATAAAAACAGTGATGCTGAAGTGTGGATGGAGGTGGGAGATTCAACACACTGTTTGCCTTTTTTTTTTTTTTTTTCTTTTTTCCCCATTATCCGGTTTGCTAGAAGGGGTTAAAAACCTGCTTGTATCAGAGAACGTCATAAATGTGTTGAAGCCTAGGTGTTGGGAGAGAGCCCAGGTGATGCAGCCAGGCCCCTGCGCAGGGTGGTGCCTGCCCCCCAGCGCCTGCCCCTCTGCGTTCGCTGCCTGGAGCTGATCGAGGCTCCTGTATTTCTGGTACTACGTTTTGCTGGCATTTCGTATTGTAAGCCTTTTGTTTAAAGCATCATAGTTTATTTCCCGATGATTTTCTTCAGGGAGGTGTCACAGAAAACGAGATCCTGGCAATTTGATATGTAAATTTTCATTTCAAATGGAGAAATGAATAGTAGTTACTGAGGTTTGTGTCTTCAGTTCCAAAAGTGTGGGCTTTTAGTGGAGTCAAGTTCAGCCAAGAAGCTGAGTTGCAAGTGATAACCTGTGGCAGACAAATAGCTTGTGAATGACCTTGAAAAGAGAACTGGGAGGACCTTACATACTAGTTCTAGCTTTTATTTACTGAGTGTGCGATCTGTGTGAGCCACGTGATATTCTACTTCTATTCATGATGAAAGTAAGCTAAAGGATAGATTCTGAACACCAAGTGCATGCTGGTTTGGATCTGAGATTTTGTGGTAAGTGAATTACGAAAAAGAGGTAAACTTCCACACCTTCTATTTAATTAAACTGGCAAAGAATTAGAAAGAAACTCTTGGGACTTGCATGAAATTTCATAGTAGTAACTGAAGATACTTTGATACTAACATAGACTGGGTTTAGGTCACCCCTATATAGTATTTAAAAATAGAATAGTAATAGTTGTAGAATTAATACCATATCGTGTTTGGTCTTTTTAAGCCGTAGCTGTTGAAAAGCACTCAACAGTTAGATGCACAAATCTTATGGAAGTTTAATGGGAAGTCTGCAAAGCTTCACCTGCACGGCCACAATAATCTGAATTAATTTTTGCAGTGAATTGCTTCATCTAAACTTTGTGGACAGACAGTTATACAGTATCTAGTGAACTGGGAGCTAAAAGCTGCTCAAAAGAGATGCTTTAGAAAACGCTTGGGAATAAAGGACAAATTCAAGTGCTTGAGAGATTTCAATAAAGCCGGTATGCAGATTGAAATAAAACCCCGGTGGTTTGTTTCCTGTTTATGTATGCTATGTGATGCGTTTTAACTATATAGCTGCATACTGTATTTTTTTGGTAGAACCCGTGTAACTTCATCCATAAGGTGGAGTGGCTTTAGAAGTGACGAGCAGCTCTTGAATGGAAGAGGGTATGTGTAGGACCTGCTGGTATTTTTTGGAGGAGTGGGAAGGTGAGGCAAATAATTCTGTTTCAGAGCAAGATGCAAATAAAACACTAAGAAAGGCATGATATATAAAGTGTAGTGTTAGTGGTCCGTTTTACACACCAAATAAGAGTAAAAAATGTTATTTAAGATGGGTCTTTATCCATATGTGAGAGTGACTTGGTTTCATTTCCGAAGCTGTCTTTGGGATCTTGACTTTGCCATGGAAGTGATGTCTTCTGGGTATTTTTTGAGTGAAATTAATACCAAGGTAACGCTCAAGCTGTAGCTGAAGTCGGTACTACTTTGTGCTCGTCCCTTACAGTCGGGGGGTCTCCACCCAGGTGTTTCAAATACAAATAGAACATTGGACCAAGAGCGGGGAAGGAAGTGGTTGGTGTAAAACATCCAGTGTCTTAGTACGAGATCCCTGGCAGAACTCGGCAAGGAGCAGGAGGGTTTAGGGTCCTGGTCTGTCTCTGGCCCTCAGTCTCTTCGGCCACTATCTGCTTTTAAACCTCTTCCCTAGTTAAGAAGAAGCCTCGTTGCTGTCGAGTCACCTCTGGCTGCAGCTCCCCGCGCAGACTTCACCACTTTTCCTGCTCAGTTTGCTGATCCTGCATGTTCACTTCTCTTAGTAAGTCTCTAAAAATGCTTTTGGTCAAGTGTACTTTTGAAAGCATGCATTTGAAAAAGAGTGTTGAAATACTGCTCTTTTTTCTTTTTTTTTTTTTTTCTAGATACAAGGCAGTAAAACTGAAACTCAAAGGGAATCTTGAGCAGGCATCAAGTTGGAGGGAGGCTTTTTCTTAAGAGATAGGTAGCTGCTTCATTTTCCTAATGTGTTCAAAGCTTGAGTGGTTTGTGGAACATAGTATAGTAATCGGCAACATGTACTTTGTTTATATGGATCTCTGCTTATTTTTCATAAGACTTTCATGTTGCTCAAGCCAAACAGGGTCTCTGAGTCATGTTTTGGATGACGGTGCTCCCAGAAGCTGCCAAAGGGTTGTGAGAAACAGCTTTGATTCTTCAGCGGGTGATGTTCCATTTTTCAGAAATACAGGCTCAGCGTTCGGTCCGTACAGTGACGCTGGAGGTGTACTGCCTTTCAGAGGAACAGCAGAACTCAGACTAGCGCTCAGAAAGCCCTGGGTCAGTCAAAAAAGAGTAATAGTCTCGTATCTGGGCCTGTTTCAGTGGAGTCTGCCTCAGTTCCTTCTGCAGTGTAGGCAACGCTGCTCAGCGAAGTTAAATACCTGCAGTAAAGTAAATGCGAGGACTTATTTTCGGGGAAGTGATTTTGTGGGAGCACAGGGGGTGTGCAGCGGCTGTTCTGGCTGCCCGGGGCACCCGGAGGCCTGGCAGCACGTGGAGCCAGCGGAGAGCTCGGTGTTGAGCTGCTGACGCTGCTCCGGAGCTGCTCCTGCGGGCACACGGCTTTGGAAGTGCCGGGCGGCCGGAGCAAACTTGCTGCCGTGAGCAGATCGTGTGTGAGTAGCAGTTAGTCACCTTCCAGCTGTGACTTGATGGTAGAATTTATTTAGCATTTCATTTAGGTACCGTGCTTTCTGCTAAACATTGCAGTGTGGAAAGAGGTGGGAAGATGAGAAATAAGGAATTCTTCCATCCCTGAGTTGCTGTGAAGGGTTGCGCGCTCAAACTCCGCTGTCGCTGGAGTTTGGCTGAGGCTGTATTCCCCATTCATTATGGTAAACGCTTTCACTCATCCGCCTCTTTAAATCAAAAGCACGTTTTGTTTTGTGGTTTCTCTCCGAGATCTGAGGGGTCCTACTAGATCTGCTAGCCATCAGTAATCATTTTCAACTCATTTGGAGTGACCATTTCTGTATAAAGCTAAATAAAAATCAACCGCAGTCTTCCCTATGTGTGATAAAGTTTTCTCATTCTTTTTCTTTGTCGTGAATGTGATTCAGTAAATACAAACTTTTTATCCAATTATCAGATTAGATTACTTGACGGTGTAGAATTTGTGTTTGAGTACTGCTATTTTTAATCCAACGTTCTTCACCTTTTGGCTCGCACAATGCCCTGTGCTTCTTTAAAAGGGCAGGAAGATAAATTGCTGATGTGAAACTGTTCATCTAAATTTATGGGCCTAGGCCAAGATTTCTTAAAGTGCCTAATAATTTCTTTGAGCTCGATTTGAAGTACCGTCAAGGAGACTGATTTTCCGAAAGCTCAGTAGCCGTCCTCAGTGCTGAGTCCCTTTAAAGGGGCTACTTTAGATCGCCAGCTGCTTTTGAAAATCTAGTTATGTTTAAGTAAAATGGGATTGAGACATTAATTTTATGTAGTCCCCTGGGCACGATACGAGATTTATTCCAGCAGTTCTCAATGTGGGTTTGATGTTCATCACGAATAGACCGAAGCAGGATTTCACTGGGAGTGGAACTCAGTCAACAATGAAGAAACTTGGAACTCTAGAGCACATGTGTGAAACAGCAATTTTTGAGTTACTGTGGGGGAGCAATGCTACTTTAAAGGTATTAAGTTCTTTGAACCGCTGTGGTTAGAGTGTGCTGCTGGGTATCTTCTGGAAAGCTGAGAACGCAAGGATCTCAGCAACAGGTTTTTCCAGTTTACGTTCATGAAAGGCCTGGCCATAAAATCATAATATTCATGTTACGTCCTTTAGCGTCACGTGATTGCAAGATAAAAGCCTGACGTGTTCCAGCTTTTTGACCGCTTTCATAAATGAACACACGTAAGTCTCAAAAGAGCTGCAGTACAGCACGTTAAGATCCTTTTTGCTTTCGGCTGCTCCCCCATATTTTGTACACAGAGGCAGGACGCTTCTGCAGGAATGAGAGACATTCTCCTTAAGAAAATTCTATCCACAAACGTTTTTGTCCTGCTAATTACTTTGTTTCACTCAAATTAAAAAAAATGTAAAAAAAAATTTAAAAAGTTGGTCATGTAATTGGGGCTTGATGTTTTTCCAAGTCCTTGTATTGTGTGTTTACTTTCCCGTGAAGCAATATGCTAGTGCAAGAGAGCACAGGCCAGTTGGGTTAGCAACGCGATGTTTTAGTTCTCCCTGAGAGCAGAAAGCCCCGAAATCTCATTTATCCACCCCCTGTGCCCCCCGTGCTTGCTTTCTGGCCTGTAAAATTACCCAGCCTAATTCTGCAAAGGCAGGAAATTAGGCTTAATCATCCACACTTCTGTATCTTTTTTTTTTTTTTTCCTAGGCAGTCAGTTATTTTAGAAGTCAGTCTGTGTCACCTTAGACATTGTTTTATTTAAGAGTAGTAAACGCTTTTGATAGAATATATCCCTGATGTCTGTTGTTAGGAGATGTGCTGGAGAGTGTGTGTCTTGGAAATCTTGGACCATATGTATTGTTGGTTGGTTTTTTTTCCTTTTTAGATCAGGAGCGTAGAAGTGTAAATGCTGCAAGAAAAACACACTTTAATCGAGGTAAAATGGTGAACCTAAATTCTGCGATGACTTTGTTCACTGAATTTCACTGGTGTGACGGGCAACCATATCAGATGGCTCCAGCCTTCATTCCCACAATAACATGGCTTATTTTTTCTGGGACGTTTCTAGTGAATTAAACTGGCAGCTTGGAAGAATGTTAATTGCACAAGTGTGGTAGAAGACAAGGTAATTTGCATTAAAAATACCAAATGTATTTTGAGAATGTCTGAGGGAAGGGTGCGTGCCAGGATCTGGCATTTTTCTAGCCGCCTAGTTTGCGTGTGCTGCTCCTTTCAAGGCTCAGTGGCCTAGGAAGGGTTATGGAAGTAGGAACTGGGTTTAGACAAAGAAGGTGAAACTTCTTAGCTGTTCAGGAGACAATTCAACCCAGGGAGCAGTAATGCAGTGGGATAGGGGAGCCTTTGCCTTTGGTCCTGCCTCCGCTTTAAGACTACAGATTTTCTGGGTGATTTTGGCAAATCACTTTCCTTCTGACTCAGTTCTGAAAAATGGGGATTATGGTACTGCCTCATATCACAAAAAACTTTCAGATCCAAGGCTGTAAGAGTGTAAGACCTGGGATTTAGTGTATTTTTATTGCAGCAAGTCTCACCAAATTCAGTGATTTGTGTGTCTCTTTCGGTAGGATGTACTTTTGGTTGAGGGAGAGAGAGGTTTAGGCCCTGGCTACATATAAAAAAAAGGATCATTTAACTTTTGGTTTAGATTTCTAGCTAGTACGTTTACCAAAACAGTCTATCCCGATTTAAAAGTCTTAATCGACAGGGAAAACTTAGTGCAGACGAGTCCCTCCTGCTGCCTGACATGTGGTTTCTGTGCCCTTTTCCTTGCAAGCACAGTACGTTTTTTGATGTTATTCCCTTTTTTTCCTTTTTTTTTTTCTTTCCCTCCCCTTTTTTTCTGGCTCGGACTGTTCTTAAACACGGGACCGGAGGGGGCTGGATGTAGCGTGGGGGGTGCTGTCTGTCCGCTGCCGTTGGGTGCGGGCTGTGGACCGTGCGCGGTGCGATGGGGCTGGGGCTCAGCCCGTGGGCTCCTTGTTGCTGGGCTGCGTCGGCACGGGGCGCTCAGAAATTCCTTTTCTTTTGCCTGTCTCCAGTTACCCCGGCCACGGGTGATGGCGAAAGCAGGTGCAAAGTGACAGCGCTCAAAATAGCCATCTCAAGAACTGTTCCTCCATGCAAGGGGGGTATTCCAGCCCCCCCGCCCCCAGCTCTGGGTTGAGCTTGCCTTGCAAACCCGGGGAGTTGCTCCTAAAACATCCAGACGTCCCTGCGTTTCTTTACGCAGGCTCTTTAAAAATGGAGTTATCAATCCGCTGTGGTTTAATATGGGTAGAGAGGAGGGCACTGATTTCCTAACAGCTTTCCCAAAGCAAAGATCGCTGCTCTGCCGCTGTCGGTGCTTTGCGTGTGGTTTCAGTGCACGGCTAATTGGGAGCAGAATGGCAAGGCGACAGTAAGAACTCAATCCCAGTTTCTATCTAGAAAAACAATCCCTTTTTTTCCTCTAATCCTCAACTTCCAAATAATAAGCCAATGATCTATTAGCTTTAAAGCTAGGTGAAATTAGGGGATGAAAGATCCCTTTAACATACTGCTTTTTGGGGAGGGCGAGGGGTGTGCGTTTGAAAACGCAGGTCAGATTTTCCCAGATGCTTTGTCTCCTTGGATTTGAGGCTTTTTTTTCCAAGTTTCCCACAGGATCTCAGCATTGGCTCATTGTATGCAATAACACACAGATGTTATTGATTATAGAAGAACTTCTACAAGTCATAATTAATTCTTTGACATTAGGCATTACTTAAATGGAAACATTCTAAATAAAAAGTAACTAAAATTTTTCTCTTCTAGTTATAGTAAAGAACTGAAGCCGAACAAACTAAACTTATTTTGGATATTCTGCTGTTTCCCTTGGTAACAGTCCTTATATGGGACAACAAAATCTGGCTTTTGCTGACTTCCTCGTTACCACTTTCTGATTCTTACACACTGAATGAATGCTTCAGCATTAAACTCACAAAGGCTGGAGAGTATGGTTTACAGACAACAATAACAAAACTTTGGCAGACTGTTTTAACCACAAATTTTAATTTGGAAATAATTGAATTGCTTACTTTTCAAAATTTCTGTGGTTTTGTTTTTTGTGTTGTAATGGAAAATTTCGCACTTTCCGTCTAACTTGCAGTTACCGCTGCAAAATCCATACGTGAGGACAAACAGTAACTGAAATCTCCTTTAAAGGGTGTATATTGAACTCTTAAAAATAACCTGGAGAAAAACCTAACTTTTAACTTTTCTTAGACGTGTTGTTAGGTAAAAAAATTCTATTTCAAAAGGTGTTTCCTTGGAAGAGCATAAGTAGTTGGTTTTGGTTAGACTTTTGAAGAATTTGCATGTACAAGGTAAGTGTGTAATTACTGCCCGTATGGGGGTGCGCAGGTGCGAGGGGGGGCAGACATGCATCTGCATGCACCAAGGAGGTACAAGTATGTACAAGACAGCAAAAGATGCTGAATTTAAAAACAAATAGGGGATTTTTTTTTAATCTTTTCGTGTAAGGACGTTTAGCCTGGGTATACATTTGAACTGAGATTGTATGTTCAGAATATGGCGTACGCCTTTCTGCTTCCCGTGCTTTGACTCATGTTCTGGAAATCACAATCGACAGAGACGCAATACTGTCAGTGAAAATCTCTGATTTTCTCTTCCACTTCAGGATTCTTGGAGTTAATTTAAAATTTGAAGTGAGATAATGTATCATCTGCAATAAAGGCACAATAAAAGGCTAATGGCGCTGTAGTGACCTGTAGGTGTCACTCAAGTCTGACAGCGCTAGGGTGGCAAAAGTGTACTTTGACCTTGGGAAGAATGACCAGATGTGGCATTAGGCTTATGTGAAGCAAAATTCCTTTTCCATAAATATGTATTTTAAAACCTGATACGGACTGTCCTGAGAAAGCAGACCGCGATTCTTTTAGTTTTCTTTACATAGCTCTGGATTTGTCGGTCTGTGCCAGTTGGAGGGTCTCTAACTGGGGCATCGGGTGGGAGGCTGGACACTGCTTCCAGTTGACATTGTCTGTTCCCTACTCAAATAAACTAACAGGGTAAGTTCAGGACAAGGCAAAAAACCCCTCTTGCCTTCAGAAGTGTCTCTCAGTACTTGCAGCGTGGGTGGAGTGTAGGGTTTTTTCTCATCGCTTACTAAAGCCCCTGTAGGCCCCTAAAGCATGTGTCTGGATTTTTTCCCCTCGGTACCCTAATGCATGTGTATGAGTTTCTTCTGCCTCTTTGTACAGTTACAGGCTCCGCATGGCCTCTAGATGTCCCTCCTCCTCTTCGCATAACACCAGCACCAGGCAAGGCAAGAAATCCAACTGTGCTGCATCCCACTTCTTCAAGGAATAGACTCTTCTGCATGTCCAACCAAACCAGGTACAGCCACGCAGCCCCGGCAGGATGCGCCGAGCTCATCTCTCTTGTCTTTCTGCGGGCAAGGAGTGCAAAGCACTTGACAGATGTTATCCCAGCCTCAGAACACCCAAAGTGGCGTTGCTTTTGTAACTGGTCGCTGATAAGAAAGCAGGTGTGGAGGGGGAGAGCGAGGTGCCCTACATCAGAAATAGGGACAAGGTCTTCTCTAGCGGTGTGTGCTTATGTCCTCTGGATCAAAAAGGATCTGTTAGGGCGGACTTGGCTCTTTAGCCGCATGGAAAGTTTTCTTTCGCTTATGAGTTTTTAAGACCTGAGGTGTTACTCCTCTGGATCCTGTGGGGAGCTTGAAGATGGCGGTAATTGTTGGAAGGCTGGTGTTTGTCCCCATCTCTGTATCTGATTGTAGTAGTGGGCGAAGTCCTTGGAGATCTCTTAAGCTGAATGGGTAAACCCTGAACAAATACTAACTCTGACCAAAAAAAACCCAGAAATTGCCTGGGAATGTGTCTTATGGCTGGCTGCTTTGGTTGAATGCTAGAAGCTCCAAGACCAGTATTACAATGCAAATTGCGGTGCCAGGGTAGCGTACAGACACATTAGTTGGGGTTGTGGTGAGATAAACTGGTGTAATGAAGTTATATGGGCTTGGACAAATTAATGATCTGGTCTGGTGTTCTTGGTGAAGCTGAATTGATTTCCTGTTGGTTGGCTTCAAACAAGACACTGTCTTCTGCTCTTTCATTTCCCCACCTGTAACATGCCGATAATCTCCTCCTTTGTACTGATGTAATAGCTCAGGAACATTATACTTACATGTATAAAGGTAAAGATGAGAATGAGTGCCATCAAAATCAGACGCTGCAGCCTGAAATTTATTCTTTGTTCAGTATGTTCAAAAAATAACATTTGGGGGAAAAGTCAGTAAAATGCTGAAGTTTACTACCTCCCCAATAACGAGAGTGGTTGCTAATGAGGTGTTAACATACCTAACTGTGGCACGGACCATTTAGTTGTAGGAAACCCAAGCAAAAGTTAAATCATGGGCATCTCTCCTGCGCAGCACTCGGTGAGTGACTTGCCGGGGCAGTTACTCTGACTAATTAATCTTGAAGCTGACTCTGATTAAATGCAACTCTCTGTGTATTCGCAGGTACTAGGAACTTTTGACCTGCTTTTTCTGAGATGAGGTGAGACCAGTTCCTCCAGAGAGAAGAGGGATGGCGGTTTCTCCTGCTGGAAGCAATCGCGCGCTCCTGTCACATTGTCCTTCCTTCCAGAGGGAGAGAGAGAGGGCGCAGGGCAGGGCTCCTGCCTTCTCCAGAGAGTGACGAACTGTGGATGCTGGTGAGATGACAGGGTGATCTCCGGGTCCCCTGCCGCATGAGGCCACCCGTCAACAGCCAGTGGAACAGCATGGAGAAACGTTCAGACATTTGCAGGCGGATTAACCGTGTTGATGGGTTGATGGGTCTGGATGAGTCTCCTTTCTGGTAGAGCACAGAGGGGTTTAACATACTATGCAATTAAATTCTGAAAAGACTGTTACATCATTTTAGTTTCTACTTTGCATCCTCACGGGTGAAGAACTGGGCATCCCACAAAAACCCATTGAAGGGAGTGGTAGGTTTTGCTGAGGGTTCCACATCTGAAGTCTGTGGGTTCCCCAGTCCCGACCCTGTACCATTAGCTTTAACGAGCATGATGCCATTGCTTCCCAAGTGCGTCAGGACCCACATCTTTTTTTTTCGGAAGCCTACCTGCTAAGTGATGGCTGTGAAATGCACTGATAGTCCAGTTTCATAAAGGGACAAGCATCCATGTCTCAAAAGCTGCCATGACATTTTTTGCCAGTCTGGTACTCTTGTTATAGTTGGGATTTCTTTTTTTTTAGTGAGAGGGTCAAACACGCGTGTTGCTGTGCAGTATCAAGCAACATTTTCCTTGGAATACGGAGCTTGTGTTTGCGACCCTCAATACAAGCATGTTTAGTTTCAGTGGTCCTGCAGAGAGGACGTCCGTGAAGGTAGCTGGCAGCCAGTAAAGACAAGTTGCAGAAACATCCAGGTCAGTCAGTAAAACGCCATAAAACGCAGTGCGAAAAGGTCTCTTACCTCTTGCTCCAAAATGGTGACAATCACACGTGGGTGCATCACCTGGCAGGGCGCTTCTCCAGCCCCTGCAGATTTCACCTCCGGGATGAAGGGTTCCTTCTGTCAAGACAAGTTTTCGCAGGATTCCTGCTAACATAGAGTCCAGGTTTGGGATTTTTCAAGGGGGCCAAGGGGGTCGATTGCCCTATTTTCCCCTTATTTCAGTCAATTCATTCCTCTCCTTGTCTTTGCACTCTGCACAGATAAGCACACGTCTGTGTATGCACACGTAAGGTAAGAAAAAACAAGTGCCCAGTTGATACTCCTTCCCACCACCCTAAAAAAAGACAAAAAAAGGATCAATTTTATATATATCTACATATAAATATATGACACATATATATTAATATATATATGTATGAAATTGCTGAAAACAGTTAATTTTTTTTGTAGTTTTGATGAAAATCAAATTGTTCAAAATGAATACAAAAGCTTTAAACAAGAAACATTGGTTTTGTTCACCGTAAAACTGTTTTAGCTACATGTTGTTTGAGTTGGGAAAGGAAAGGTCTTCAGGATCTTGTATTATCTAGGTACAGATTTTATTTTTTTTTTGATAAACCCCTATTGGAGCCCTTCTAAGTGCAATTGTGGTTTGGGGGAAGGCTGAGATGCTGAGAACTAGATGAGCCATAAAAAGCTACATCCCCTCCCGTGTTGGAAGTGATGCTTCCAGTTGAAGACTGTGAGAGCGTTGAGATACAGGCTTTGTGGGGAGAGCTTGTGCCATTGCTGGCTGCTCCGTCTCTTTACAAGAGCGGAGAGTCTCTAGGATTTGTCCCCCTCTTGAGCTTTTTTGCTAGCAATAATTTCCTCTTGAAATACGCAACGTACTGCTTCCAGACAAAGGCTGAACTATTTCATAGCAGCCTGGGAAGCCTGAGATTCTCATTATTCATTAAAACTAGTCGGAAGTGAGTATCCAAATCTGCTAGGCAGCTTGGTAAATCTTGGTCAAATAGCACAGAAATTAAGTTTCCTGGCCTTATGTATATCTCAAAGAAGCTGGCGTGCACATACAGCTCTCTGATCACTTTGGCTCACTCTAGTTTTGCACGTTATCTTTCTTATTTTCTCTCCACATTTTCTCCTTCTCATCACCTAGTATTAGTATGGTAAACCCTGTTCTTTCAAACAGGAATCACCTTCCTGTGTGTCTGGACAGCATCTAGATCATTTGAAAGATGAATACACAGTGCTGATAAAAACCAGCTCCGATATACCCTGTCTTGAAGTACCAGTATGATACGCCCTTGATTTTCCCAGCGCAGCTTCGTTAGGCATTTTGTCGAAGATCGCGCTTACTGTATAAATTTTTGCTGGTCACATGAGGATCGTTGCTGGGGAAGAGCTTTCTTGCCGTGCAGCCCAAATCCTGCTTGAAACAACCAGTTCTTCTGAGACCCACTCGACTTCCAGCAACAGTAAGTTAAATTAAGTACAGAGTTTCTGGCACGGATGCTGCTGAGTTTAGTGCCTTTGAGGCATACCAATGAGGTTATTAGAGGTCACTTCTGTGCAATTTATTTTTGCTGCTTTTTTTAGAGTGGTATTAACTATAATAACTGACGAACTCAAGGAGAGAAGTGTGTAAATTGTTGTGATATATGAACATTTTTCCCAGAGAAATTCTGGTTTATCACACAGGCCTGTAAATATGTATTTACAATTTTAAAAGCACGTCTTTATGTCCCTGGTTGTAAATGCTCCGTTTTTAAAGTTTTATAACCTGTGTTACTCAACCAAGAGACCACAGCACACGGCTTTATATTGTACTGGTCTGTTTGAAGGATCCATTACGGTCAAGCTGTGGCAGAAAATTGTCCATGCCACTGACAAGAAATAACCCATGGTTGCACCAGACTTTTCATCATTTTCCCTCAGATAACAAATGCAGGTTTTTTGGGAGGGTGGGGGAGTTGATTTTCCTTGCGGAAAAAAGCAGCACTTCAAAATGGTGTCGTTTCTCTAGAACGATGAGGATATTTCATTCACACTAAATTCAGGAAAGTATGCCATTTTTTTTGTTTTTGCAAGGCAGAATTTCACAGTTTTGCAGCAAATTTTTAACCTCCCCCGTGCCTGCTGATGAAACGTGAAATTTTGCCCTTGACTAATATCACAAGTTCTTGTGAAAATTCAAGGAGAGGGTGGGGAAAAAGCTCAGGTTTTGCATGTAGGAATTTGCGAGGCTGACACCGGTAGCTCTGCAGTGCTCTCATGACAGTGCTGATACGGAAAAGTTTATTAAAAATAAACTGTGTGGGGACGTGGTATTACCTGGTTGCTGCTGGGGTTCTGAACATTGCTCTGGAAGACTGAAAGCTCTGTTGTCTGTCCGCCGTGTAAAGAAAAAGAACAACAATAAATTAATGTGACAAACCGCATCATGGAAATATTTATTATTATTTCCGCAAAGGAAATCTTCAAAAAATGGAGATCCAATATATTCTGGCTCTGAAAGGGCTGAATGGTTTGTTGAGGGAAGTGCTGGGGCTCGGTGGCAGCCATCCATCACTGGTGCGGTGGCCGTGGTCTTTAAAAACAGTAGCAGATACGACAAACAGGTTTGGGAACAGTTGAAGTATAGGTATTAATATTAATTTCGCATAGGCTAAAACTGGCTCTTTCGCCCCAGAAAGTCTGAGGATTCCTTATGCATTATAAATCTGACCTGTTCATAAAAAAGATCACTGTTGTCACCGTTGCGTGGCGTTGCCTGCAGCAGCCGAACAGTCAGTCAGGCTCCTACGCAGTGTTGCAGCCTACCTGATTTTTATTAAATAGCGTTCAGTTTCAGTTAAGTTCTGAGTGATCAAATCTTGCTGAACTGTCATTCTCTCCCTGCATGAGAATCTTCTGAAATATTCTTTAACTAAACAGCTACGCTCTTTCTTTCATCTGTTCGTGCTGTCATGTGAAGCAGCACTAATTACCCCTTTTTATAAGAGCTGTGGCTGTTTTGGAAGATTACCTTCAAAAACAGGTAAACCTTTAAAAACAAGGAGAAAAAACATTCTTGTAACAAAGCTATTGCCTTAATCCTGTTCCCTGTTAGCCCTGTGTGTGTCACGCTACTGGCACTGCCAGGAGGCAGAGGGACACGGACAACACGACACTTTCCCGCACAAAATCTCAGTTATGAAAACCGCTTGGGCCGTTTCATTGTTTTGGTGCCAGTGCCAGCTGTAAATACGTCCTTCAAGGCTATAGGACATACAGAATATTGTATGGGCTGAAGAAAAAAAACACCTTAGTGGACGTGGAGGACACAAGTACGTCACACCTGAGGTCCCCGACAGCTTGTCATCTGTCTGAGATGGGTGAGAACGGTAGAAATAGAAATGTACATCAAGCACTGCTGAGTGGTAACATTTTCCTGGGTTATGAGCGGTGGAGCCTTTCCCCTCGGGGTCACAGGCTTGCATCAAGCCAAGGTCATGGCTCAGAATCATAGAATCACAGAATGGTTTGGGTTGGCAAGGAGCATCAAGATAATCCAGTTCCATCCTGCTGCCCTGGGCAGGGACCCCTCCCACCAGCCCAGGTTGCTCCAAGCCCCGTCCAACCTGGCCTTGAACCCCTCCAGGGATGGGGCAGCCACAGCTGCTCTGGGCAACCTGGGCCAGGGGCTCACCGCCCTCACAGCCAAGAATTTCTGCCTCACATCTCATCTCAATCTCCCCTCTTCCAGTGTAAAACCCTTCCCCCTCGTCCCATGGCCCCCCTCCCTGCTCCAGAGTCCCTCCCCAGCTTTCCTGGAGCCCCTTGAGGGACTGGCAGGGGCTGGAAGGTCTCCCCGGAGCCTTCTCTTCTCCAGGCTGAACCCCCCCAGCTCTCTCAAGAAATCCTTGTGGGTGCTGAAGGGCAGCCCGGGTGAATGATGCTCCCGTCCCGGTCCCACAAGGGCACACAGAAATAGCAGTGCCTTTCGACGCGAGAGACATCGCTCCCGGTGTAGGGATGAGCCAGCCCGGGAAGCTGACAGAGAAGCACGTTCTGGCCCACTGATCGTGGATAATCGTCATTTATTCTCCAGTGAAGAAGAGGAGGGAGACAGACAGGTCCTTGGGGGTAGGAGAGGATTTCAAGCTGTGCTGCATTTGGTTTATGACTTGCTTTGCAGCTGCCTTGGAAGAAGAAGAGGCAGTTGTTAAAGATTAAACTGCTCTGGAAATATTGTCTTTGATAAGAGATGCTAATTAAAATAGCACACCCCCCCTCCTTTTTACTGCTCGGCTAAGTTTTGGGTCACCTTGACTTCAGCAGGGCTTCGCAGGGTTGGTTTGCTTTCTATTAATTTTTTCTTGCCCTTGCTTTGCCAGAGTCAATGGCTGTGCGGAGAGAGAACTCGGCGAGAGGCTCGTCTCCTCCTCACCCCTCCAGCTGAAGCTCTGGGGAGCAGACTGTTTTGGGGACCGGCGTTACATCAGAACGTTTGTACTATAAAACATATTGCTCATTATTATACTCATCATGTCGTCTCGCCAATATATTTACTCTCTTACACATTGAATCCCCCTATAAGTGCTTAACTGACAGACTCCCTGAACTTCATTTTTTGGTTTCTCGATTAAGGCTGACCTAGGGTGTATCGATTTAGGAATGCGTCTTAATTTAACCTTGAGAAGTGAAATATCCCGACTATTTCCTTTACTACTCTGTTCTAGTAGGTAATGTCTGTATCTGAGTTCAGCTTCTCTTTGTGTCTAGCACCGACTGATTAGTGTCCTTTCATAGTTGGTATTTCTTTTCTACAAGGATATTAATACATTAATTAAGCCATACTTCAGTCTTACTTTTGATAAACTAGTTACAGAATTCTCTAAGTCTTTTAGAGTAGGACTTTTTCTCTCTGCACTGCTTAGATCGTTTTCTTCTGTGGCATTCAGACTTCTCTTTTTTTGAAAGAATAAAGCCCAACCAAACAGAATTCTCTTTCAGCCAAGAATTGATGGCAATGTTAATCTGAAGGAAGGGAGAAATATGTTTAATTGCTGTCTCTGATGCCAAACCTTAAGTGCATTGCTGCAAATTCATTGTGCGTTCTACAAAATACTCAATTTTCCTTGCATGACACAGGCATCAGAATTGCTTAAACATTCAGAACTGATCTCAGTAGTGTTGTCTGCAGAGAATAATTGTATCCATACTTCCCATGCATCCAGCCAGCGACTCTGCCACCCCTCCTTGTAACGGTGCTGTGCTGGAAGCAAATGCAAAAATCCTTATCTATGCCTTGTAACAGTGAAACACTGACTTCTGACATGCAAGAAATGAGTTCTCACTTGTTACCGTTCGTTGCTGATGACGTCTCATTAAGGATAATATGTGAATTTTTCTGTATTCTTTCCGAGCCCTCCATTCCAGAATCCTTTGCAGCGAAGGACATTGTTGTGAATAACCCCCATTTCTTGCACAGGGTGTTTCTAGAGATGTTAAATATCACTGTAACGAAACACCTATTCTATTGACGTAATGAGTTTAACCAAATTTCTTCTTTCCCTTTTCTTTCCCTTTTGTACATATTCATGTGGCATATTTTTTGGTTGAATTTCCCAACGAACAAATGCGTTTGGCTCCATCAGTGAACTCCTCTGCCAAGCAGAAGTGTTATAACCAATTTGTCTCTGACGAGGACGCTGACATCAGCCTGGGGTAGAACAGGCTCTTCGAAGGAGGGATGGCACGTGGTGGCGGTCTGGTAGATCTGAGATGAGGGAAATAGACTTAAACACACTGAAAGTGTTATTTGCCTGAATTTTTCCTTTGAAAAGCGAGCAAGTGCCCAGCTGAGATTACATCTCACTTTTTCTTGGTAATCGAAAAGCACGCAGGACCAAATCTGCCCCTTAGCTGGCTGAAGCTTTATCGGTGACAAAGCTCACAGGAAGCAAACTCGGATAAAGAGAGTGAATTTTCGTTTCCAGACATGGCTGCCAGAAATACAGGATTTCAGAGCCAGTGGTCATGTGAAAGCCTTAATGACTGCGCAGAACTCCCAGGGAGAAAGTGAAGGTCCATCAGAGCAAAACTGCCCGTGGGAGCTCGGTCCGAGGTGGTCACAGTCACTGGGCACCTTTTGTGTTCCCTCTGGGAGGCCACGGGGCGGCTGCCGGAGCGCTGTGCCCATGGATGCTCTTTGCCAGGTGCTGGATTTCCCATTAACCCAGGGGCCGGAGAGATCAGTTGGGTCGGGCAAACCAGGTTTCCCAACCTGAGGAAACGCTTGGTGTCTCGGGAAGGGCTGACAGAGGTAAACAAGGTGCCTGCTTGGGTGTTTGGTTTTTTTTGCCAACAGAAGTCTTTTCATACATAGTTGAGAATGCTGCCATTGTTTTTACGTCTCATTAAGCTTAACGGAAGCTGAAACTTCCCGGTTCAGCACACGGCTTGTGTTAGGGAGCAGAAGAGCAGAATAAGCTCCCACTTATTAATGGGCAGGGACGGACCCTCTCCCTTTTCCCTCCGCGCTGCCAGGTTTCATTCGCTGTGTGCAAGCACAGCTCCTCTTACATTGAGCTCCAGTGTCTTCATAAGGGTCGTGTTATTCCTAACCCTCATCTCTTTCCTTCTCACCTAAAAAGATAAGCTTTGAGTCAGTTTATCTGCCTGTTTTATTAGTAGTTATTTTCTCTGTGGCCGTAGCTGTGGCTGATGGAGTTAGCAGTGACCCCTGCAGAATGGGGGGGGACCTTCAAGAACCTTCTATGTGTTAAATAAACTTCAGATTGTTGTGGTAAGCGCAGAAGCCCAGGGAAAGAAAGTCTGGCATTGGATCCTGCATGGCGCTGGGCACAGCAGCGCAATTGTCCGTAAAATTCAGGTGAGGTGCAGTGAAGTAAGTGGAAAATATCACAGGAAAATTTCTGTACCTCAGAGAGAGTCATTTCTTAGGAGCAAAATGTACTGCGCTAAACCGGAGCATCCCTTGGCCTGCTGTTCGGAGGGAAGCTCTGCTCCTGCGCTGCGGATCTGCTCCCAGCCTCTCGCTGGGCGAGAAGTTAATGGACGCTGAGCAGGTCCACAACTCCCAAACCAGCCCGGACAAGAGGGCTTATTTTCTCGCTTTCTGTTTTTTAGGGACGTGTACTGACTTGATCTAATGGCTGCAAGCTGTGAACAATGGTGTCAAACGAAGCGTGGCCGCTCAGCGTGTTGCGTAAGCTCTGCACGGTGCCCCATAGAGAACCAGCGAACCCCGCTCCTGCTGGGGGGCCGCAGGGCGCAGGAGGAGGTGGGGAGCCTGCCGTCTCCCCAGCGCTATAGCTGCAAGGCACGTTCTGGAAATCAAATACCAAACAAGCTTTAACACTTTCCCACTTTATTCCCTCTCTGGGAAGCTTTCGTATACCCAGGGTACCCACCCTGCAAGTGGCAGAGTCCTTAGCATCTGCGGAATGCAGATTTTATAATACTTCTGGGTGGGTTTTTTTGCTTTCTGGGAACCTTTGTTGCACTCTCCTAATGCATAATGGAATTGGGGAGGGGGAAAAATATATGTGTGAACTGCTCTGCAACACTAAAAGCCCTGAAACCTTGGAAAGCTGAAAAAGTTTTGGTAAGGAAATAGGGGAAAGGGACTTTCAGGTAGCCTCTTGTGTAATTTTTTTTATTTTTTTTTTTAAATTATGCTTTACTATTTCAGAGCTGCATGCAGCGATGCGATGGATTTTGCAGAGAAGTTGCCAAGGAGCTCTGGGAGGGTTTGCTGATACACGATCAGGAGAATGTGTTGCACAGGGTGATGCTGGAGGCAGAACTGGCTCTGGTCCCTTTGCTCTTCACGTACCCCTTCCCACCCAACTGAACACCACTCTTCACATCAGCTTTTCCTGACATTTGGCAAAGTTTTGGAACATGCTCTTGTAGGCTTCAAACATCAGCGGGCTTTGCCCAAATGGGAGTTTGCTCTGAGCATGGTCAGAGAGAGCGAACCAGAGAGGGACCAGAGTCAGGAAGGGAGAAAACAGCCACAGGAATAAACACCTGAATGTTGGGGGCATCTGGACCACATGGGCCAATTTTTGCTTTCTTCCATGTAATAAACAAGAAGGTCAAGTTAAATCTCTGTCCTCTTTTGAGGACAGAAATTGTTGCTGTGTTTTTAGCAAAATAAACATGCAAAGATGTCTCTGTTTTGGTTTTTTTTGTTTTGTTTTGATTGTTTGTTTGTTTGGATTGTTCTCTGCCATAGCTGATCTGAGCATTTAAATCACTATAGGAAGGCGCAATCTCATGGGAGGAAACAGCTCTCACAGTACAGAACCAGTTTACCAGCTGTTAAGACACTAAATCTGCCAGTTTCTTTGGACTAGAGGGAGAGGGAGCAGACACAATAAAATGAGAAAGCCGGGATGTTTTAGGCAACGCTGTTTCCCAGCCGAGCTTCCACCCTGCACAGCGATATTGCTGGAGGAGCTGCCCGGCCTGCAGCACAGACCAGGAGACGTGACTTCCATTCCCTGCTGCTGAAATTTCTCCAGGTGTCCCTGGGCATGTCACTTTGCCTCTCTCTGCCTCAGCTGGGGCTAAAATCACCACCCTGCCTCCCCCGGGGTTTGAGCTACCTGCGGGTGACTGGCAAGCGCGACCCTGGGCTTTCTGCTGCTAAAATCTGACAGTTTTGTATTTCCATGTAGGTCACAGTGTGTGTTTTTCTGGCTGTGCAGTAACCTTGCTTCTCAGCAAGCTTCCCAAAGAAAGCACTGATGACTCACGGAGGATAAAATTATGCGGAGCTCCTGGAGTCAGCATCCCTTGCATTGGCAGAGGGAGTTTTTAAAATGAAGATGAATCAGCTGTGTCAGACTTTCCTGGGAGTTAACTCTTGGGCCCTCTTCCATGCGAACAGCCCTGGCTGGTTATTGACAGGGGAAGAGGGAGAGCAAAGCAGCGCCCGCAGCCCCGGGGGGGGGGGGGGGCAAAGCGATGGGCATCCCCGGGGCAGGTTTGGGTACCAGCCCTGTCCCCCCCCGCCCCCGGGAGCATCTCGGCAGCGGCCGCTCTCGGCGGGACGAGCCCTTCCATGTGCCTCCAGACGAGCTCCCGGGAACCGCCGGGGCGGAGGGGGGGAGGCTGCAGCCGGGCAGAGGGGATGTCATTTAACGGCGGCTCCAGTCTCCTCCCCCTCGCCTGTTTGGCTGGGGGAAGGGGAGAGAGGGCTGTAAGGAAGGACTAAACCGCGGGGAGGGGGAAGGGGGGGGGCTCATGCCGGGAGCGGGCAGGGCCCCCGGGAGCTGAGGCCGCCGGCGGGCGGGCGGGGGAGGCGGGAGCCGCGCAAGCCCCGCGGCGGCGGGTACCATCTTGGGCGGCGGGGGCCGGGGCTCCGCTGCCATCGGCTTCTTGGAGCCTCCCCCGGGGT
>VYZM01020503.1:1499344-1510166 GCA_013398915.1 Dromas ardeola
GCTTCTGGAAGCCTCCGCTGAGCTCCTAACGTCAAGCCTGGGCTCGGAAGCCCGGGGAGAGGCGGAGATCTTTCTGGTACTTCAGCATCTCCCGGTGTCCCCGGCAGAGGGAAGGACGGAGGGTCAGCATCCCCGTACCGCGCACCGGGGAAAAACTCCCTGCGACCCCCGAGAGGAGACGTGCCCGAGCTGGTGGACACGGAGCTGCTGGGTTTAGACATCCCGGCTCCACAAGGGGAAGGGAAGAGACTTGCATCTCTGCGATAACTATGGCAGGTACCCCAGGAGGGGTCAATCCTCATTGCCCAGGGCTAATTCGTGCCTGAGGCCACCAGACCTGCCTAGGACACACCACAAAACTCCTGGAAGAGGCAGAGACAGGTCTTAATGAATATACTGATGACACTCAACTGAAAACATCTGTGCTGCTACTCTCCCTTGAAAAGAGAGAAAGGAGCACCCTCCGGGCTGGAGAAGAGGTGGTGTTGTTCGGTGAGGGCCTCCTGCCACTGAGGCTCTGTGGGGGACAGGAGGCTTCTCACAGCTGCTGGGCTGTGCCCCATGACTAACACAAAGGACCCGAAGAGAGCGATGGACTCCTCTCCAGTGACCTCCGGCTCTGCGGCAGGCCCCGTTACCTTCTCGCAAGTTTTCGGGCAGCAGTGCCAGCTGATGGAAGCAGGTAAGAGGGGAACGTGTGCGTGTACAACCTCGACACCCTACATCTCACCTCCTGGTCTGTGGCATCCTTAATCTCCTCCCTCCCCTGTCCCACTTCCCAAGTTCTTCCCCAAACATGGTGTTTTCCAAAGGGAAAGTTGGAGTAACCCCTGTTTCATTTGCACCTGCCTCAACTTCTCCCAAAATGATTTAAAAGCTTTGTGTCTAAACAGTTGCAAATTTGAGGCAAAGGTTGGGATGCTTGCGTGTTTTGGGTTAATGTGGACTGGAACAAGCTGCTCTTTGTCTGACAGTGGAAGTTTCCATTATGTTTAGATGCGTACAAAATATTTACAGCAATTATTCCAATTTAAAATAATGACACTCGAACTGGAAGCTGATTCGCCGTACTGGAGGGTGACTGTTGCAGTACGGAGCATCTCCAGGTGTGCAGATTCCTGCTTTGGTATTCAGTTCTACAAAGGACGAAGTATTTAGTTTTTTTCCTTTGCTTTTTTTTCTGGCTGCTTGTGTTACCGTAGCACCTAGAAGCTCTGTTCCTTTTTCCAGTTGTTTTGTACGTTTGTAACATCTCTACAGATGGGCCTGATTATCTCACGCCTGCACCTTTTGAACGTTAAGGAAGGTGTGTGTAATACGATTGCACCCGAATTTTCTGGGTTTACCTCTTGCTTTCCCTGCTGGCTCTGCACAGGTGCACTGAAGCTCCATGAAGTGCCCCAGGGCTCTGCACTAGTATCCTCTTTCAGACCCGAGTTCCCAAGGCTAATAGATTGGCATAAGGAATTTTACAAGACTTGCTTGTTTTTTCCAATCCCTGCTTGCAGCTACCTCTAAGAATGGATGTATTTATTTACTTATGGCTGTGGGGAAAGCAATGATACTGTAGCAAAACTTGCTTTGAATTTCTAGGGCTTGTTTTACTCAGATCTACCGGTAATTTCCTATTGCTCTTTGTGATGGCGCATATATCAGCACAATTGTTCTCCAAAGTGTCCCATCTCTTCTTTCTCGTCTCCCCAGCCAATTCTGTAACTAATGATGTTTGGATTTTAGTGTTTCTGTTTAAGTGGTGAGATCCAAAATGTTATTTATTGGGTTTGCTGCAGATTTCTGTGTGACTTCTGTTGTGCCTCTCATAGTACTTTCGCAGGAGAATGACTCGTTAGCTGACAACTACTCAATTAATCAAGCCTGAGATCATGCTGCTGCCTCCAAGGAAACGTCTGGCAGTTTTTCAAGAGGATTTGGTATTAATCTTTCACGTTATATGGCCTGGGATCAGTCCAAAGGCTGTGGATCCGCTATGTCAGATGCTACACAAAGAAGAGATGTGTGAGAAAGCCCCGGTTCCTGGGTGAGGGTTTAGTTTTCCAAACGAGTAAGACCAACCAGGTGGGAAAACACAGGTGTTGACTTTAGTTTTGTTTGCTTTTTCCTTTCCCTTTCTTACAGGGAAATGCCAGGGAGGAAACCTGTGAATCTAGGGCTTTTGAATCCCATCTCAGTAACTTGACTGTAAGATTTTCTTCCTTCTGGTGGATCATTTTGGTAGGATATTCTAGGTGTCTTCTCAGGCATGTGCAGCCTTCGGGTATGAGGTGCAGTGCAATATAAGGAAGGCTGCTCTGAATGTCACTCGCATTCAAAGCAAATGAGTAGATTGTGCATGTGTGTGTGACTTACATCTATGTGAGCTTTATATTCTTATGGAAATAACAATATATACCCGGCATACCTGGGAGCAGAACTTCAGTTGATGTGTTTGTTGGATACGCTTGTGTTCACAGGGCCTTGGAAAACTTGGCTGCCCGAGCTGTCACCATGCTTCGGGGCTTTAGAGCAGGCAGGAAGGATGCCCGAAGGAAACAGGAGGAGATCCAGGTTTGGGACACCAAAACTTAGTTGTGTCCTATGCCACTGAACAAATGACGCTTGTGATAGAGCCATAAAAGGGCCCTACACCGTGTCGGGCTGTGAAAGTGCCTCTACAAACCGTAAACCCAGACCTCACCCCCTGTGATTCTTTTGCAACAGTAATTTCTGAGGAGCTATGTGGAGTCAGGTTCTGATCTGTATAGTCCCAATTTCATGAGCAAGACTTGCAGACACCCAGTACCACATCACTGTCGGTGGTGGCATTTGGGCTTTTTTAATAACACTGCAGTGTGCTTGGATGATAAAGGTCCTGGCCTTAATTAAATGTCAGATTATGTGCCTGGAGAAATGCTAAACTCTAGATAAATCACAGACTTGACACACAACTTTCATGTACCACCTGGAAAGATCTCCTGTTTTCTATAGCTTCTGCCTTTGTTATAAGGAGGGTTTTCCTCCAAAGCACCTGCAAGAAGAGCTGGGGTCTGTTTGCAGAATATGCCTCAGGTTTTGTGTTCCAGTATCTGTCCTCGGGGGACAGAGCAGCAGGTGCCTGGCACCCCGTTGCAAATGTGTGTCCCCCCTCGCCTAATGCTGCTCTTCAGTAACTTGCTCTGAAAAACAAATGCTGAATGTCTGGAAAGTTAACTTTTCTCCTGCCAGCTGCGCATCTGCCCCGTTGGTGGAGGACTTGGAAAGCTTTTCGTGCAGCTGATTCTGCATAAGTGGCTGATTATTCATGCATAGTTTTTGTAGATTTGCATAATACCCTAGGTTGTACTATGGTAATCACAATATTAGTCTAAAGAGTCTGCTGTCATTTGGGAGTCCTGCTCGGAAGCTGTTCTGTCCTTTGCACAAGAGCTTGATCTTCATTTGACCTCCGAAGCACTGTTTACTTGTACATTACATAGGATGCTCTTTTGGAAATTAGTTTTCTGTCTTCCTGTTCTACCCCACTGTGCTGCTGCCGCTTACCTTACCAAGTTTACTACGCCTCAATAAATTTGTTTGCTGGGGTGTGTTCCTTGCCATTACCCATGCTTTTTTATTTGCACTGAGCCCAGGTGATCGTGCGGATGGGAAGACTGCAGCTGACAACTGCCGGCTTTGGGAGGTCACTAACAAAGCTCCAGTTTCCCAAGGCAGTAAATTCTTGCTGTTGCAGGCATTAATTTTGCCTGATGCATGAAAGATCCGTCGGTGTTGGCTGGGGGCACGGTCACCTTTCAAGAGAATGTAATTTCAAAGGAGGGACCGTAATTCCTATCCAGGATTGCTCAAAGAACACGGTTTTCGTTTCACAGACGAGCCACGCGGGTTGGTTGGGTTTTTATCCGGTCCAGCTGAACTACAAGGCTGGAGATTTCCCACAGGGGTAACTGAGGAGGAGGCTGGCTTCAAAACCCAGTCCGAAATCTTCCCCACCTCAGCTGAAATTCCTGTTTGCCAGGCAATGCTGGAGGATCCTTCTTGTTTGTAGCACGGATTTGAACCTGGCACAGGTTCTTGCTATAAATTGTGCTAAAACCAAAATGAAAGGCTGTTGTTTTTTTCCGTTTGACAGTTTCTGAATTTAAAAAAAAAAAATAAAATTGTCTGACAGATTTATGATTGGCACCACAAAACCTAAAATTGAGTGAGACTGAGAATTTGAAGGTTATTTCCATTCTGTCTTCCCATGAAGTATTGAATATATGGAGCAAGATCTGATCTCAGGGAGAGTTGAGGGCTCTATTGGAGAATTAGGCTTAGCAGAGAAACCTCTTACTCTACATGCAGGCAAAATCCAAGCAACTTGTTCAGCATAATGCAGTTTTCTAGACTTATCACTGTGTCTTATTCTCTGTCTTGCTGCTCCATTAAATTAATTGTCATTTTCCATTAATTCTTTGGCTTGCAGTTGCTGCTGAATAATTAGGCTCCCAATTTTTTTTTTTATATCTTGCCAGTTAGTTTTCCATTGGTTATGAAATAAGGAACTCAGTTCAAGATGTGACCAGAATGAACAAGAAAGCTTAAGTGATTTGAAGATAACCCAGACTTTAAGATGTTGCATGAAACTTTTACATATTATCTTTCAATTACATGTATATTATCCAGTATGTGTATTTTGGATCCCACTTGTGCGTTTTCCCATGATGTAATTGAACATTAACCAAACAGGATCTGGTTTCAAGCCTTTTACCTGGGATGAAGGGGAACACAAGGGATATGTTTTCACCTTCCTCCCCAAAGCCGAGGTGCCCATCAGGCACTTGGGGATCTGTGCCCCTCTCTCATTTTCTGCCACATATACATGGTGAAAGATGATTTAAGGTGTTCCTGCCAAAGCTGTGCTCCTTTCTGGTCCTTGGTTTCCTTAAGTACAACATTTCAGCGAGCTCAGGCTCCAGCTACGAGAGCATTTGAGCAAACCTTTTGTGACAGCGCTTCTCTCCTCCGCGGACAACAAGAGAAAACAGTCAGCAGAAAATTTGCTGGGGTCGGTTGGTTTGAGACCACAGTGGATCAGGGCTGGAAATGTGTTCCTCGGCACTTAGCGCATTAGGTTTCCTACGTGCATTAATTGGTAATAAATTTTTCATGGTAACAAGTTGTTTCGTTTGCCCTCCCAAGAGAAGGCCCTGTGTGTGTATAGCAAAGAGGCTGGTTCCAAAGATGATTGCGACAGCCTTGGTTAATTAGTGTTCCACAGGTTAGGTTTGTGCAAGAGTGGATTTCCTCGTTTTGGGGAAATAAGAAGCAGGAGCAGGTATCTGAGCGAGGCGAGATGAATTCAGTGATCCCCAAGGGTCTGGTCGTTTTGGGTGATAGACTTGTGATGTTCAATGCTGGTACGAGACGCTGTTGGGCTGCTGGGTAGAAACTTGGAATAGAAGATTATTGACTGCAGCGTTACAAAATTAGGGTCTGACTGTTATTTCATAGAAATTTAGTGGCAAGGGTGGGAACGTTGCTTTTTTCCCTTTACCTAAATCATAGAATGGTTTGGGTTGGAAGGGACCTTAAAGCCCACCCAGTCCAACCCCCTGCCCCGGGCAGGGACACCTCCCACCAGCCCAGGTTGCTCCAAGCCCCGTCCAACCTGGCCTTGAACCCCTCCAGGGATGGGGCAGCCACAGCTGCTCTGGGCAACCTGGGCCAGAGGCTCACCGCCCTCAGGATGAGGAATTTCTTCCTGATATCTCATCTCAATCTCCCCTCTTTCAGTTTAAAACCATTCCCCCTCATCCTATGGCCCCACTCCCCGATAAATCCGCCTGCCCTTGAAGATTTCTGCTCCCGCGGGGTGGAGCTCTCACCCGGCTTTATGTCCTGGTGTTATGGCAAGCTTCAGCAGCTTGAAAGCAACCGGCATAAATCTCTGCTCATCGCTCGGGTGCTCGAGAATGAGATCCCTGCCAGCTTCCCGTGCGTGATGTTATCATGCTGAATAACATTGTGCGTGTTGGTGTAGAAAGAGGTATCATTTTTATTGAAAGGAAAACCCTATTTTTTCTGAGATGACAAGAAATACATCAGAAACAAACTACTCAAAAAGCCCTTTGAGTTTTGTGTTTTAGGGGAGAACAGGCTAATCTGATTCTCTCAGGGGCCAGCTCCAGCACTAGGAGGAAAAGTCATTTCCCTCTCCCCAGAAAAGCAATAAGTAAAAATCCTCCTTGACAGCTGACGTGCTCCTGCCTGAGCTGAATGGATTAAGGAGCTGCAGAAATGAAATGGGAAGATCACTAATATTTTTCTTTTCCACCCAGTGGAATGAGCTGTTGCTAGGCATAAAAAAAAGTGACATTTATCCCTCTCTTCACTTTGTTAGGCAGCGCTGTGCTCCCCGGGAGGAAAACAGCCATCAGTGCCTTGTGGATGGAGTTCACTTGCTGTTTATACCTTTTATTGCTTTACAATATTCTCCTTTTAATCACAAATGTTGTGCTGTTGCTGCTCTGCTGGGGAAGCTGCAGGTGACCTAGGGGGGCTGCCCAGGGCTCCGAAGGGCAGGGGCACAAGAGACAATGACTAGCTAATGCTCTAGAAATGTTAACGTGAAGTGCATGAGAAATCGATGGAGACCGCACTTCAGCGAGCGAAATGGAGTATAACAGATTGAAGGGTTTATTATCTGTGAGTGGATTTCCCGGTTTGGGTTTTTTTTCAGACTTGAAAAGCTCATGGGAATTGTGGTGCGTGGCTGAGATGATGGGTCAGGGGTCTCTTACGGCACAGCTTAACTCTTTCTAATGGCCGAATAGTAAGTTGTGTCCTGAGGGTGATGGATGGTACCTGCTTGGAAGAGGGGAGAACAACAGTATTTTCCAAAAAACAGGAATGTAGGGTGTCTGGGGATTAAAGAAGTGGGAAAACCTGGACTTCGACTGCAGCTAAATCCACATTTCCAACGATGGATGTGGTGCTGTTCTCCCCAAAGTAGTAGTCTGGACTGTGGGGATCTGATTAAAGGGCGGCAGCCGCCGGGAGCTGAGTGAGATGCCCAGTGCCGTGGGTCTGCTTCGACCCTCGCCATGGCCAGGTACCTCCCGTGTCACCTCTGCCCCGCGGGACGGTCCCTTCTGCCGGACGAGTCCACGTGGACGAGGTTCCTCTGCTTAAAACCCGACCAGCACAGAGAAGCCATGGGAGGCAGGAAGGGGCAGCACCTGTTGGCATAATAATAAGCATGAAATTCTGTATCTATACCTACATCTATATATATAAAACACAGCAGGAGGGGTTTATTTTTCAAATTGCGAGGAAAAGCTTTTCCAAAATGTTAGGAGTGCCATATGCCGTCAAATATCTGACAGAAAAACCCCCCAAGAACAGGAAACAGAAAGAAAATATTGAATATATTTTTCTTTGCATAAATTAAATATAAATTGTTCCCTGTCATTTCAATTATTGCGGCATCTGTATCCTAACCGCTTGCAAGCTGATTTACTCCTGATTAAATTATGGGTAGTGTTCATCTGCACTCCTGATGGACAAATTTGGTTTTGTCAATTAATGTTCACGAGTAGCAAAGTATAAGGATATAATAATTCCTTCAAATTGAAAGCAACCATCATATTTTTACGACACCAAAGTAATGAACTGAAAACATGCCTGTGATTAGATTTGCAGCTACAAATGTGAGTTAGTTATTAGTTATCCTTTCTTTCTTTGGAGGTCTTTGAGGCAACTTTAATGGCCGTGCATTGTTAAAAGGAAAGCGGAATGAGAGACATTAAGCAAGGTAGTTGCCTTCACTATGTCTTTATCCTATTTTGTGGTAGGTGGGGATTTTTGAGAATCGTGTAAATGGATATTTTGCTTAAATTCTGATATGAAATAATGGAAGTATTTTATTAGAACATAGCCAGGCCATCAAGCTTTTAATTGGGAGGTCAGCTGAGCAAGGCTGAGCTATTGCCTCTGTGCTTTATCATTCTGACTAATGCAATGGCCGTGATGATGAAATTAAAAATGTTTGAGCCTTTCCAAACCAAAATATTCCTACAGGGCCAAAATACAGTACTCTTGGAATAGCTATAGGTTATCCTGGCTTTGAAGGAAATAAAATATATGAAGTTGTACGAGATGGGGGAAACTATGTTTGGATTCCATTCATTTTGGGAGTGAAAATGTAGTGTCATCAAAGCTCTTTGTGAAGAGCAAACAGGTTAGGATGGAGAAACCGATGGTTTTTTGGCAGAAGAGAAAGGAAATATTGCAGTGTCCCAAGGATCGTGGGTTGCAAATGAGGACGATGTTATCAGCTGGTACATCTGGGCATTTTTGCAATATCATTCTGTAAGACTTCATCCAAAAAAGCACTTTTTAACAGCTCCCAGTAAAGCAGCTAGAGATGGTGACCTTGGAGCAAATTGCCAACAGCCTGCTTAATTACACAACTCATCATCTGGGTACGGGCTCTGCGTTAGCGCCACTCTGCCAACTGGGCTTCGCTGCCTGTTGTGTTGAGAGTAAGTTCCAGGTAATTAAATTTATTTGTATTTCTGCTATTCCTTTTTTCCCTGATCGCCCAATTACCTGAGCGATGCAATTATGCTAATGACCTCCTGTGCACGTGCTGAACGTTCACCAGCGGGTTTTGGTGCTGGATCTGGGTTACAGGGACCGAGTGCCCTTGTTCCTGCTGGCTGCAGCACAATATGTTGTATTCTGTGTGCGCAGCACCGCCGTCGCTTGCCAAGGAGGCTGAGACTGGCTCATAAAGCAAAGAAGTTAAATTTCAGGAAATTCAGAGCGCGTCTGTAAAGGCTCGGCAAATCAAAAGGCATCTGATGCTGTGAGCGTACGAGGAGCTTGCAGCAAAATGAAACTTCATTCTCCCTGCAGCATCTCTCTGCGAGGATAAAAATAGTTTCTGCCCCTCATTTGAGCTGTTCCGGTTGTTTTAGAGAGGTGCTTGTTTTTGCAGAGGCTGAGACAAAGGCACAGCGTGCTTCAGTGGCTGCAAAATTAAACAGCTCAGCCTCAGGTTTGCCCAAAATAGCCCTGAGGATTGCAGTCTGCTGGCACGGTGGCCGTGATGCCTCTGGGAGAGGTGAAGCAGCGAGCGTGGGCAATGCAGGAGCTGGCAAAGCATCATCCCAGCGCTTCCCGGAGCCGCGGGATGCTCCGTTCCGGGGAAGAGGGGCAGCTCTGCCCTTGCTCCGAGCAGGAGCGTGGCCGGGGTTGTGTGTGCCCGCAGAATTCCTGCTGATTATTCTCTGTCCGTAGTCCATTCTCCATCTGTTCCACGCCTCCAGTGGACGTAATTAATTTTTGCGTGCTGCCGTGCCAGAACCCGGTGACATGGTGTTTTCTGTAATACTTGATCCAAACACATCTCTATCTGGAGGGGCTGGGAATTGCCGGTCTCAGCTGTATCCTCCAGCTGCAGTTTGCCCGAGCCGAGGAAGGGCAGGACAAACCCCACACATCCCTGCAGCCCTGCTGAAACCTTCCCAGCAGCGGTTACCAGGATTGCTCTAGTACCTGGAGGATCTGTTGGTTTTATTGGTTTGTGTTTCTGCTTCGGTATTCAAGGCTGCTTTGAGAAATGGCCAATGCAAAGCCCTGGTGTTTCCACAGCAAACAGTGCTTGTGTGCTTAACTGGGAGCGTACACGTGATTTCTATAGGCTTTAAATAAGGGTTCAATGCTTTCCCCGAATGGATGATAAGCTTTGCGGGGCAGGTGCAGTGTGGTGCAAAGATGCTTCGGTTCCCTTAAATGAATTGGAAATGTTCGGGGTGCCCTGGCTGTGGCAGCACAGACCTCTGGGCAGGTTAATTTACTCTTTTTATCCCCATTTCCCAGCTGCTCCAGGTGGGGCTCTGAGTGCCCATTCTAGCTCAGTGAACTGAAGTTTGTCTGCAAAGTTTTCCCTATGTTAGGACCATATTCCTGGTCTTAATTTGGAGATAAGAAAATCCTTCTGGGCCTTTCCAGGAGATATTCCTTCCAGTAACTGCTAAAAAGGTTTTCAGCTTCACTGAGTATTGCATTAGCAGGTTGCCAGGAGAGTTGTTTTATTTTCCCTGCTGTGTTAAAGATCTCTGGCACAGTGTGTTTAGTCTGGGAAGAATGCAATTACAGGTTAAATCAATATGTAATTTTTACGATTGGAAAGGAACTGGGCTTTTCCCTCTTTCTTTCACCTGCGCGTAGGTAACAATGGCAAAGGACTTTTTTAAAAAATAGCTCTATCCATGACTTTAAAAAAAAAATTCTCTTTAAATAATCCAGCCCCTCTTTCAGACACTGCTCTCCATCAATCTGTATGTGGCTATGGCTGGTACCCACAACTTGAATAATTCTGTGTTTTTTCTAGAAAAGCGGGTGATTTTTTTAAATAAACGGCCTTTTTGCTGTAGTGCTGACCCCCGGTGGCCGCTGTGCTGGTGTCTCCTGCAGTGCAGGGGGAGAACAGCTCTACGGATCCTCGTTTCCTAGCAAGGGATTGCTTTTCAGTAAAAGAAATTTTGGGGGGTAAAAAAAAATAATCTGTTTCTTGTAATGTATTCTGAGAGACGGCACAAATGTTCTCAAAGAAACATAAAGCTTTCTTTTTTTTTTTTTTTGATATTCAGCTTGGGGAATACGTTTCCAACGGCCTGTTGCAGAACTGCGAGCGGTTTGTTTTTCACAAGCTTATCTTTCAATTTGCCGTGTGTTTGCTCATACGCTGGTAACGTATTGGCTTGAAAACCAATGGGCCATCATCGCAAATTCCTATGGATTTGGGCAGCCCCAGCCGAGTTGGTTGCATTAAAAA